>JAOUQV010185768.1:0-14971 GCA_028565295.1 Aspidoras spilotus
CACACACTGGTGAAGTGAGCACACGTGCCCGGAGCAGTGAGCAGCCAGCACTGTGCCCGGGGAGCAACTGGGGGTTATGTGCCTTGCCCAAGGGCACTTCAACCATGACTTGTCGGTACTTGGAATTGAACCAGGGACCTTCCGGTCGCAAGGCTGGTTTCTTAACCACAAGCCTATAACTGTCCCAGCAGTCTGCCCTTTCTTTTGCTGTTTCTATGCTGTCCCTCTGATGTTCTTATTCCTTATCCTGTTCATCCTGGTCACTCCCAATGAGAACCTCAACATCTTAAGCTCTGCAACCTCCAGGTCTGCTTCCTGTCTCTTAGTCATTGACACTGTCTCCGAACCATACAACGCTGCTCTCACTACTCTCTTATAGACATTTCCTTTCACTTTTGCTGCGATCCTGTCACACATAACTCCTGACACTTTTCTCCATCCACTCTACCCTGCCTGTACTCTTTTCTTCACCTCTTTTCCACACTCCCCATTTCCCTGGACAGTTGATCCAAAGTACCTGAACTCCTGCACCTTTGTGACCACTTCTCACTGTATTCTGACAGTTCTACCTTCATCCTTCTTATTCACACACATGTATTCTGTCTTTCAAGTGTTGACTTTCATTCCCCTCCTTCACAGACCATACCTCCACCTTTCCACCTCTCCTCTAGCTGTTCCCTGCTCTCACTACAGATCACAATGTCATTTGCAAACATCATAGTCCATGGTGATTCCTGTCTGACCTCATCTGTTAGTCTGTCCATCACCAGAGCAAACAAGAAGGGGCTCAGAGCCGATCCTTTATGCAGGCCCACTTTGCGTTGAAGCTATCTGTCACTCCTACACCACATCACACTACTGTCATGCTATTATCATACATGTCCTGTACCAATCTAACGTACTTTTTAGCCACTCGGGACTTCCTTATACACCACTACATTTCCTTGGCACCCTATCATAATCTTTCTCTAAATCAACAAAAACACAGTGTAGCTCTTTCTGACCTTATATTTTATTCTACATCAGCATTTTCAAAGCAAAAATCACATTTGTGGTGCTCTTTCTTGGCATGAAACCATACTGCTGCTCACAAATAGTTACTGTTGTGTAAGCCTAGCTTCCACAACTCTCTTCCAAATCTTCATTGTGTGACTCATTAATTTATGCCCCTGTAATTGCTACAACTCCTGCACAACACCCCTGTTCTTATAAATCAGTACAAGTACACTTTCCCTCCATTCCTCAGGCATTATTTCACTCTCAAAAATCTAATTTAATAATCTAGTGAAAAACACCACTTCCATATCTCCTATACATTTCCATACCTCTAACGGTATGTTATCAGATCTGACTGCTTTTCCATTCTACATACTGTTCAAAGGTTTCCTTACCTTATCCTTGCCAATCTTTGCTACTTCATGTTCCACATATTCTATGCCTTCAACTCTTCTTTCCCTGTGATTCTTTTCATTCATCAGCTTCTTAAAATACTCCTTCCATCTTTCGGTCACCCGCTCACCTGTCAGTACATTTTCATTTCTATCCTTGATCACCCTGACATGTTGCACATCCTTTTCCATGCTATCTTTCTATCTTTCCAGCTGATACAACTTCTTCTCTCCTTCCTTACTGTCCAACCTCTCGTACACTCATTCTAGGCCTTCTGCTTAGCCTTTGCTACCTCCCTCTTTGTCTTACGTTACATCACTTTATACTCCTGCTTACTCTCTTCAGTCCTCTCCCTGTCCCATTTCTTCTTTGCCAATCTCTTCCTCTGAATAACCTCCTGGACTTCTTTGTCCCACCACCAAGTTTTCTTGCTTTCTTTCACTTGTCCAGATGACACACCAAGTAACTTTCTGCCTGTCTGTCTAATCACTGTTGCTGTTGCTACCCAGTCATATGGAAGCGCTTTACAACCACCCAAAGCCTTTTTCAACTCTTTTTGGAACTCCTCACAGTATTCCTCCTTTCTCACGTTCCACCATTTGGTCCTCTTCTCTACATCTGCCCTCTTCCTCTTCTTAATTACCAGAGTCATCCTGCATCCTGCAATGTTGTATAGCTAGACTCTCCCCTGCCACTACCTTACAGTCTCCAGTCTCTTTTAAGCAAACTCGTCTACACAGGATATAGTCTACCTTTGTGCTCTTGCCTCCACTCTTGTAGGTCACCCTGTTCCTTCTTTTGGAAATATGTGTTTACCATAGCCATTTCAAAGTCAAAATCAAAGTCAAAGTGAACTTTATCGTCAATCAAACCAACAGTGTATTACACAGAAGACTGAAATTGCGTGTCTCCAAACTCCAATGTGCAGTAAGAGGCTATATTTAACATACAGATACCTATACCTATAAATTGAACATGAAACATCACTGGACATAAAGTACAAATTAAATATCAGACAAATATCAGTAACAGGACAACAATCAACACAACCTATAGACAACAAAAGTGAGTATAGAGTTCTAACACAATGAATCTTAGGTAGTCAGTTGAGGTATTATTACTGCAGTGCAAATAGTACCAGTACAACAACACATGTCAAAATGCAGTCAGTTGAGGTATAGTTACTGGAGTACAAATAGTACAAGTAATGTTTTCCACCATTTCCACCCTCTTTGCAAAATCCATCACTATCTGTCCTTCTTGGTTCTTAACTTGCCCATCACCTCCTCATCTCTTTTGTTTTCCTCACCAACATGCCCATTGAAATCTGCACCAATCACCACTCTCTCCTCTCTGGGAATGCTCTCTACCACTTCATCTCTCTTTCTTCCCCAATTTGTGGTGCATAGCCATATATTATATATATATATTATATATATATTATTGTTATATTATTATTATTATTATTAGTTATAGAATTTTGTATTAGATGTATATGCTATATATGGTAACACCTTTTATCATCTGGGATAAATCATTTTCTGTAAAGCTTCTTTGGGACAATTATAAACCAATATCTAACCTCCCCTTCCTCTCCAAGATCCTAGAAACAGTTGTAGCGCAGCAGGTATGTTCACACCTGAATAAAAATACTATATAGTCAGGATTTAGGCCCCATCATAGCACAGAGACAGCACTGGTTGTGAATTATTTGCTACTGGCCTCTGATCAGGGTTATGTTTCCATGCTTATGTTGCTTGACCCAAGTGCAGCTTTTGACACCATTGATCACTCTATTCATCCTCATAGGCTAGAAAATGTTGTTGGATTAATAAGAACAGCCCTGTCCTGGTTCAGGTCTTATTTGACTGACCGTTATCAGTTTGTAGATGTAAATGGCCAATATTCTATGAACAGTAGGGTAAAGTTTGGTGTCCCACTACTAGGCCCATTACTATGCTCTATATATGCTACCTCTGGGTAATATTATTTGCAAGCATGATATCAACTTGCACTGGTATGCTGACTATGCTGCCATATCCAGTGTGTGTGTATTTGTGTGTTTCACTGCACGGATGGGTTAAATGCAGAGGACCAATTCCGCTGTGTGCAGACACAGTGGCAGAATGTATCACTTTCACTTTCACTTTCACAACTTGTGTTTGAATTGTCCAGTTGATTGTGTCTAACACTCTATTTTTTTCCTTTCTTTCTTTTCTTCCTTTTCTCTTTCCTATCCTCTCTCTTTCTTCTCCACTCTTTGGATGTTACCAGGAGATGTCAACGACCCTGGGCCTGCCGGGCGCCCTCTGACTGCCTATTCACTTTATTATTATGCTAAATGTTATATAATATTGTTATTTATGGTATCATATATATATTAATATATTATTTTTATATTGTCATATTATTGTTATATATTCTTGTTAGTTATAGAATTATGTTTTAGATGTATACATTGCATTACATCACCCAAATCTGGATGGGTACCTCTAAAAGTTCCTTTCTTATTTACTCAGGGAGTCTTTGCTTGCTACCGTTAGCCATCTGGGATAAAACATTTTCTGTAATGCTGCTATGGGACAATGTCCATTGTTAAAAAATTAGTTCTCTTTTTTTTTTAGATGTTGCTATCAATAAACTTACTTAATACATTTTTATGAGGAACATAGGATCCATAAACAGTTGAAAATAATGTTTTTCTCAAGATAATAATAATAATAATAATAAATATTTTATTAATTCTAGTAGGGAATTCTTTCTCTGCATTTAACCCATCTGGGTGTTTACTTAGATTTGAGGCGCACGAGGAACAGATGGGGGTTGAGTGCTTTACGCCAGTTAGGCCAGGATTTGCGTAGAGTGGGGTGCAAACCACAGATCTTTTGGTCCCCAGTCCTTTAATTTATCCTAGAATAAAAAAAAGATAAAAGAATGGCATAGAGTTTCATCTGTCTGAAAATTAGCTTTTTTGCAGAAATTTAGAGGGAATGTTTTTTTGTGGAGAGCTGAGGAAGTACAGGAAGTGTTATGAAACTATGAAAGCACTATTGTTAATTAATCAATTAGTTAATGTATTTACACATCTACTATGGGTAAATTTTATCTATATGTACAACCCTGATTCCAAAAAAACAAAGGGACGAAGTACAAATTGTAAATAAACAAAATACAATGATGTTAAAGTTTCAAAATTCTATATTTTATTCAGAATATAATATAGATGACATATCAAATGTTTAGAAAATGTATCATTTAAAGAGAAAAAAAAACACATCTCAAAAGAATTGGATCAAGGCTTTTTTACCGCTGTGGGACATCTCCTTTTATCTTTGCGATAGTCTGTAAACATCTGGGGACTGAGGAGACAAGTTGCTCAAGTTGAGGGATAGGAATGTTAACCCATTTTTGCCTAATGTAGAATTCTAGTTGCTCAACTGTCTTAGGTCTTTTTTTGTCATATCTTCCACTTTATGATGCGCCAAATGTTTTCTATCGGTTAAAGTTCCGGACCCTTTTTCTACACAGCCATGATGCTGTAATTGATGCAGAATGTGGTTATCATTGTCATATTGAAAAATGCAAGGTCTTCCCTGAAAGAGACTTTGTCTGGATGGGTGCTAATGTTGCTCTGGAACCTGGATATACAGTTCAGTACTGATGCTGTCCTTCCAGAAGTGTAAGCTGCCCATGCTACACACACTAATGCAACCCCATACCATCACACATGAAGGCTTCTAAACTGAGCGCCTATAACAACTTGGGTTGTAATTCTCCTTTTTTGTCCGATGTGTGAAGGAAATAATCTCAGGGTTTTATTAACCCCAACACAGGATAGCATTTGCCCCCCCCAGTAGGGTTGGCAAATGTCCCGGTTATTCAGAGTTTTTAATAATACTCCCCCTGCATGAAAAGATACATAGCATATATAAAGCACTGATAAGACAATAGCATTCATTTTATTAATATCAGTGTGTGGATTTTCTTTTACTCAACCTCATATATTAACAAATACACTCATCTGCCATCAACCAGTGACATGCCTTAAGGTACTTTAACATTCATTTTTAATATTCACAATATATACAGTAATATTTATTCACTACATAATAAAATATTAATTCAAAATATTGGAAACAAGCACCAGTATCATTGCAGATATTCAGAAAAATGTTTAATTACGGCATTAAATGATTTACTGTAAATCCCATCTGAGTCTCCCTGTAGTGTTTTTTCCAAATTATGATCCGTTTTCAAATCCTTTTAAAATTATTATTTCCTTCAAGGAAAGGAGGATTTTTAGACTATGGATAATATTTATCTTCAATACCACTGATTTTCTTTTCCGATCCAATACTAAGTAAAAGTCAGGCTAGTATCGGCGATACCGAATCCGATACTGATACCTTGTGCAAATACACCTAATGTGTCTGGTAAATCTAAAAAAGTAGTGTATTTTAAATCATAGCATCATAAAATACAAAATATTCGAGTTATTTATTTATTTATTTTAAACATGTAAGTATATTGTGGTAGAGGCCTCATTTACAATATAGCCAAGCTAATACAACAGAAAAACCAGAGGACACAATCACATAAAATATGTGAAAATGGTGGTTCAAACATGATAAATAGGTAAAATAATAAAACCATTAAAATAAAGTATTGTTTAAATATCAAGAACTACTGAAAAATGAAATTTTGCATCTTAATTTAGGACATGTTAACATGAACATACTGAATATGTAAATTACATTTCATTCACAGGTTTTTGTTGAGAAACAATAGCATATTTACTGTCTGTTGCGTTTTTTGTTTAGAACCTCTCCTGTCTTTGAAAAGACTCTCTCTGCCAGTACAAAAGTGGCAGTAATTTCCATGTATCTCAATGCTAGTTTGCTCAGGGCTGGGAAGGTTGGTTTATGTTCTTTCCACCAAACCAGTCCATCACTATCTCAGGGAATCACTTTTTCTTCTGAGTACTGACATATTTCAATGAGTGCATCTTTGGCAGCTGATCTGTGATGTTTTCCTGACAAAATCTGCATGTCAAAATCAGTCCATATGCCTCCTTTTGATACAGCTGAACCTAACGGGGCAAGACTCTGGTTTGGTCCTGAAGTAGAAGGCCCTGAAGTAGAAGGATATGAGGAAGAGCTAACAGTAGGTGTTGAGCTTGGGACTAGAGTGGGAGCTGCCTGTCTAAGAGACTTCCTGCATTTCAGAGAGAATACGTTATTTCATCACTTCCACATTGTCCTTGTCTTAAAAACCAAGATGTTTAAACCTAACATCCAGAAATGTACTGGCAGCTAGACAGTGAATGCTCTCAATACCCCTGAATCTGCGTTGACATTGCTGTGCCAGTTGTGTGTCAAGGGAGCTGCCTTGACATTCACAAGCTGCTACAGCCCTGTAAATGAGTGACATGAGCGGAATCACTTTGAGCGGAAACATACTTTTCAGCCGAAACTTCACGGGTCATAATGCATCAACTGCTTGCTTGATGAGGGATGGTTCATTTAAGCACATTGCATTCCTCCCTAAAATGCAGAGGGCTGTGGTCACAGCTTCATTTTGTTCACAGAGCCTCTTTAGCATGTAAAAAACTGAATTCCAGCAAGTATCTACAGAATGGATTAGCTTGTGCTCTGCCACTTTCAACTGTTGTTGAATATCTCTGAGCTTCTGTGTGGCCTGTGTGCTGTGGTGAAAAAATGATCACACAGCATTTCTTCAGCACTTTCAACACTTCTGGGACAGTTTTTAACCTGTCTAAATTCAGTGTATGTGCAAAACACAGATGATGCCTCCATCCAGCCTTGTTCACAGCAGTAAACATATTTGCATCATTGTCTGTCATGCCCCATTTTTCTGTGATGCGTTTAAGTGCTGAACAGAAATTATCTGCTGTATGCTGCCCATGGAAATTGAGGGTTTCCAAAACAAATTTCTTATTTGCCAGTTTTTAATGAGATGCCATGTTACAGTCAAATATGCCTCTGTGGAAACTTAAGTCCACATATCAGTGGTAAGTACAACACTAGAAGCATTTTTCAAAGATGCCCTTACTTTGCCTTTGCATTCAGCAAACACCTTATAAGATAAGATAAGTGCTCTCACAAATCTCTGGAAACCTTGGTCTTCCACTATGGACAGAGCTGGAGATCCTTCACAATTATCTGTCCCAGGCATCTTGTGAGTGTTGCTGCTCTTGGGGAATCATCTTCAAACAATATGAAATCACAGGGCAAAACAAATTATACAAACACTTGCTGTTTTATAATACTGGTAACTCAAATGGAAATTGCCAGTAAAATATTTAGTTAAATAAATAAATAAATGCCACAATAATTGCAGAAGGTTGACAATACCTACATTTTATTATGTTCATTTAACAGCAAATTAGCCTGATTGTACATAATAATAGATACATTTTATGAATAAAATGTTCACTGAAATTTCTCCATGGCTGTTTTATCACAATTACTATAATTTAGTATATGAAATCTACTTTAAATTATCAATTAATTCTTTAGGAAACCTTACCTAAATAAATCATCTCAGTGATGCAAATATTTTTACTCTAAGCTGAACGTACGCAGTTTTTTGTTGAAGCATGTATTTATTTCATTATTTATTTTATAACTATAGACAAGATCTCAATAATTTAGTTACTTCCACTATGTTACTGTTAGTGATATGCATTACCTCAAATGACTGAACTATCAAAAGTATCGGTATTTTGATTTTAAAATCGATTTTAAAACATAAAAATCTGGTATTGGAGGTATCGATATTTCAGTATCGATCCGCGCATCACTAATGAATTATGCTTGCAGTGACATCCTGACAAATACGTGTCAGACAGTTTCAAGACTTGCTGCTTTGTTCCCCAGGTGCAGTAATTGAGAGACATTATGTGATGTGGATTAAAGTCTCTCAGCTCGAAGCAATGTCATATTTATTGAGAAAAACTGTATTAAGGTTTTTTATTTATAGAATCAAGCTATAATTTTAAATTCACCACTCAATACTGGTGTTTCCTACAATCCATACAGCTAAAACATTACAAATTAATCAGGCAGCAAGCGCATTATAGATATATAGAAAATGTGCTAAATAAACAGCTATAATAACTATATAAAATTACACTCACTTGTCACTATATTAGGTACACCTTGCTATTAAAAGGTTGCGCAAATTTTTTGCATTAAGAATTGCCATAATTCTTTGTATCATACTTTTAACAAAGATGGTATTCTCTGGTTGTAATGAGTAGTTTCTGTCATCTCTAACCAATCTGTAAATTTTCCTCTGACCTCTCACATCAACAAGGCATTTTCATCCAATTGGAACAACCATGCCACGTTCAAAGGCACTAAAATCACCTTTCTTCACCATCTGATTATTAGTTTGTACTTCAGTAAGTTTCTTGACCACCTCTACATGACTAAAAACATTAATTTGCTACCATGTGATTGGCTGATTAGAGATTTGTGGTAACAAGAAATTGTACATAATAAAGTGGCCAGTGAATGAATATATATTTATATATACGCACAGAGATTCTTCCAGATTCTCTAAATCTTTTTCTGATATTATGCACTGTAGATGATGATATGTTCAAAGTATTTGCTATTTTACACTGTTGAACTCCTTTCTGATATCCCTCCACTATTTGTCGGTACAAAATTAGGGGGACTCTCCCAATCTTTACTTTTGAGAGCCACTGCTACTCCAAGATGCTCTTTTTATAACCAGTCATGTTAATGACCTATTGCCAAGTAACCTAATGAGTTGCAATTGTTTGTACCTTTAACTTTTTCATTCTTTCCAACTTTGCCTCGTCCCAACTTTTTTGAGATGTGTTGCTGTCAGGAAATTTTCAAATGAGCCAAAATTTGTCATAAAATTTCAAAATGTCTCACTTTTGACATTTGATATGTTGTCTTTGTTCTACTGGGAATACAATATGAGTTTTTGAGATTTGTAAATTATTGCATTCGGTTTTTATTTACATTTTGTACTTTGTCCCAACTTTTATGGAATGGGGGTTTGTATATATATATCTTTTGTATATTTTATGTCATATATATTGTATGTATATATAACAACTTTCAATCAGTAATCCAAGTTAAAAATCAGTAATCCAGCTTGCAATCAGTAATCAGTATACCAAGCCTTGAATCTCTGATGTATTTTTTCCGGTTTAAATTGTGAAGTGATTAGAAATTTCAGAATGTGAATCTTCGATCACTTGTTGAACCTGTGTGTAACTCTATTTTGTTTAGCTGGAAAGGTGTTGCAACAAGTGTGTGAATGGCAATGATGTGGTGTCAAGAATGAGCTAATAACTATGTATTGAGTGGACCCCCAGGACATGAGCTATATATTGAGGATGGCTACAGCCAAAGCTTATAGATGCATTCCTTCAGGCAGATTATTTTCTTTTTGTTTTTCCTTAATCATGTTTGTTTTCTCACTTCAAATCAATGCACAACTTTGATCATTCGTTTATATTTGATGTGCATTTTTACAGTGGTGCTTAAAAGTTTGTACTAAAACATCATCATTGCTGAATGTAGATAAAGAGAAGCCAGTTAAACAAATGAGATAAAATTATTATTATACTTTTTTATTTATTTATTTATGAAAATGATTACATATTTGTGAGTTAGTATGTGAAAATCTAGAATTATCAGTTACAGTAATTTGAATGTGAAATTATAGTCAGGTGTTTTCAAACAATCGGATGTGTTGAGCGTGAGTTGGGGTGTGAGTGGGCACCCATGTTTTATTTTCACGAACAGGGATCTATCAAAGTTCACAACACATGTTTGTGGAAGTAATTTATGGCATTACAATAGTGAAATTTCTGAGGACTGCATAAAAAGTATTGTTGATGCTTATCAGGCTGGAAATGGTTACAACACCGGGTTTGGACTTCACTCCACAGTCAGGAAATCCAAGACCATTGTTAACCTTTCAAGGATTGGTTGACCAACAAAGATTATTCCAAGAGCACAGTAAAGACCCCAAGGTAAGTTTTATGTAAGTAAAGACCTCTATCACATTGGCTAAAGGTAATGTTCATGAGTCCACCATCAGGAGAAGATTGCTGCTTGTCTGTAGTTTCCTAAAGTTGTTCAAATGAAAACCATTATGTTTGGAGAAAGGAAACCACTGCATTCCAGTATAAGAACCTTATCCCATCTTTGAAACATGGTGAAAGTGATCTTTTTTGCCACTATGTTTGCACACAGTGAAATTGTTCCTCCTCCGCTGCATTTAATCAAAGCAGTGAATCACACATTCAGCTGTATTGTGACTTGGCAGTACTGGGGACCTTCGGGTTGCAAGGCTGGTTCTTTACCTCCAAAGAAAAGGACTGCCTCCATGATGGTAGTAGTATCATGATTTGGACCTGTTTTGCTGCATCTGGGTCAGGAAGGATTATATTGTTGATGGATCAATAAATTGTGAATTATACCAAAATGTCAGGTGGGTCATGTTGCAAAACAATGACCCTAAGTACACAAGTGAGTCTACCAAAAAATGGTTAATTCTGTATAAAATTCCTCCAGGATGGTTTTCAATATTCTGTATTTCAGTATTCCAGTAATTTCAACAATTACTGGAAATGTTTTAGTTATTTTTGCAAAGCGGTCAACACCAGATATTGAAAGTAAAGGTTCACATAATTTTGCCAAATTTTGGACCATTTTACCAAATAAATAAATGACCAAGTAAAATACTTTTATTTAATTTGTTTGTTTTATCTACTTTCATGACTGAAAATCTGATGATGTTTTAGGTCATATTTATGAAAAAATAAAGAACATGCATAAGGGTTCACAAACTTTCACGCACCATTGTGGGAACAAAAAAACACATCTCATGCACAATACTGCATCACCCAGCTTTAATTCTCACATGCATTTTTGTGAGAAAACATAGTCATGTAATACTCAAACCACAAGATATAAAAGCATTTATGCCTGGAAAGGGCATGTTTTGTAGTTTGCACCAGAGATCTTAATAATAATTTACACCTAACATCATCATTTATAGACAATCTGTGGGATACATAAGAATCCATTCTCAAATAAATGTAGTATTTAAAGACATTCAGTGCCTGTTATGTTTTTTAAATGTGCAATTGCTGCATACAAAAAATAATATTATACATAATATAATAATCTAATATTATATTATTTTATATACAAATATAAAATTATGGTTATGACAATAGTAGACTGGCTAATGTGTTTTTATGAAAATATGCTGCTACAGTTCACATAACTTTTAGGCACACTAAGACTATTTCTAGCAACGCGAATTCCAGTGAAGTTGGGACATTGTTACAAACTCCAGACTTGGGAACACACTGGAGGAGGCCGAAGTAAATGCAGACAGGATATTTTAATATGACTTGTTGAAATACTCTATAAACAAAGAAATATACTTTATTACAAAGAAACAAAACAAAAACAAACTCGGAACAAAAACTCGGAATATGGTACGTCAGGAACCGGGAAACTCTGCCATATGTCAGGAACCCGGAAACTCTTAATGAACGTGGCAAACAAAGACATGCACCGTTTGTATTTATTTAATGCCACGCATTAAATAAATGGCTCAGGTAGTGCAGCTCATCCAGGACGGCACATCAATGCAAGGGTCTGTCCACATAGTGTCCAGAGGCTACCAGGAGACAGGCCAGTACACCAGGAGATGTGGAGGAGGCCGTAGGAAGGCAACAACCCAGCAGCAGGACCGCTACCTCTGCCTTTGTGCAAAGAGGAACAGAAGGAGCACTGCCAGAGCCCTGCAAAATTATCTCCAGCAGGCCTCAAATTTGCATGTGTCTGCAGAAATGGTTAGAAACCAACTCCATAAGGATGGTATGAGGGCCCAACGTCCAAAGATGGGGGTTGTGCTCACAGCCCAACACAATGCAGGATGCTTGGCATTTGCCAGAGAACACCAGGATTGGCAAATTTGCCACTGGTGCCCTGTGATCTTCAGGTTTACACTGAGCACATGTGACAGACGTGAAAGAGTCTGGAGATGCTGTGGAGAGAGATCTGCTGCCTGCAGCATCCTTCAGCATGACCGGTTTGGCAGTGGGTCAGTATTGGTGTGTGGTGGTATTTCTTTGGAGGGCCGCACAGCCCTCCATGTGCTCGCCAGAGGTAACCTGACTGCCATTAGGTACGGAGATGAGATCGTCAGATCCCTTGTGAGACCATATGCTGGTGCAGTTGGCCCTGGGTTCCACCTAATGCAGGACAATGCTAGACTGTGGCTGGAGTGTGTCAGTAGTTCCTGCAAGATGAAGGCATTGAAGCTATGGACTGGCCTGCCCGTTCCCCAGACCTGAATCCGATTGAGCACATCTGGGACATCATGTCTCGCTCCATCCACCAACATCACGTCCAGGAGTTGGCGGATGCTTTAGTCCAGATCTGGGAGAAGATCCCTCAAAAGCATGCCCAGGTGTTGTTGGGAGGTCATACAGGCACGTGAAGGCCACACACAATACAGAGCCTCATTTTGACTTGTTTTAAGGACATTACATCAAAGTTGGATCAGTCTGTAGTGTGTTTTTCCACTTAAATTTTGTGTGTGACTTCAATTCCAGGCCTCCATTGGTTAATAAATGTGATTTTGATTTATGATTTTTGTGTGATTTTGTTTTCAGCACATTCAACTTTGTACAGAACAAAGTATTCAATGAGAATATTTCATTCATTCAGATCTAGGATGTGTTATTTGAGTGTTTCCTTTATTTTCTGAGCAGTATATATATATATATATATATATATATATATCCATATAAATGAAACCTGTATACTAGAGATGGTTGTGTGTGAATCCCTGTAGATCAGCTAATTGTGAAAGCAAGCTAATTTTAAATGGCTTATTTCATGGATATGTTTTCTAAAATATGGTAAGTTTGGCTTGATAAGGATGGCCCAACATGTGCTTACACTTGGAAAGTACTTTTATTGATTTAAGATACATACCAATACGTTAAAACAAATTGAACACATTTCGTTCTTATCTCTAATATAAAGATTTTAAGATTAGAGATAAGATTTTAATTTAATATTAAAACTTTACTGAGATATTTACTAATAATTATAGGTCAGCAAATCAGCCTTTATAAATGCAAAGGTTTTAAAAATGGTAAATCTGTAACACATCCCAAATTGTATCAAATGCACACTATACTAGGGGCAATTGCAGTGTCAAATTTTATGGCAGTACCTTGATGCATATTGGCGAGTGTTACCATCACTAGCACACATGAACATGGGTAACAATACTTCAGAATTTTGAATATTTGCAACACTTAACTTTCTTTGAATGTCTCACTCATACTTCTAATAATAGACATTTTTTACAAAGCAGCATCAATGGCAAGGTCAAAGGAGAAAAGAACCTGCCTGAATGCCTGAAAATAAAACCAACATTAGGATAAATGTGCAAGATATATATGTACAGTTTTTACCAAATCAATAATCTAGACATAATGTTATATAAACCACGGTCAAACACTATCCACGTGATTTCCAAGGTTGAATTGAAATTCTCAGTGTAATAGAAAGTTAAGCAAACAAACTATTTTAATGTATTTATATTTGTTTTCTATTTCACATGCAGTCTTAAGGACAGGTATAAGGTGCATAAAGGCAGTGCTAAAGTTGATTTTATTTTGACTCCACACAAAAAGGCCATATGGCACCCAACCTAGGAATTGAACTGAAGGATTTATGAACTGAAGAAACTAATGCTACTACTAGGAGTGCTGTCCCTGACTTCATCTCATAAAAATGCTGGATCTACCATGATGCTTAAATTCCTAAGGGAGCCCATGCCACTATGAATGACAATTTTCAGCTAAGGATGGACACCGTCACCGTTACACACTGCAAAAAAGAAATTTTAAGAAAGTAAAAAAAATGTTTCCGGCTAATTAGTCTTATTTTTTGTAGAAAAGGAAACATTATCTAGGCAAGTATACTTTACTTAAGAAAAACAAGTTTTTATGTTTTAAATTTAGGCTAGTCAAGCAAAATTAGCTTACCGCACTTTTTCTTCATTCAAGACAATTTGATTGAATTTAAGAATATTTGGCTTGTTTTTAGTGTGGCTGTGTTTGCTGTGCACAGAATACAAACTTTTCATGTATACTGACTAATCTGTTAGATTTAACTTTTTAAATTTAAATTATAAGTGCTATTAAAGTATTATAAGAACATCTTTGTAATTACAAGTGCAATTAAAAATGTTTTCTTTTGTTGCTACTTACAGTTGTATGAAATGTGCATATTATGTACAGTACTAGTCTTAGAATTTCATCCGGTCGTGTTAAATTACTAACGGAGGGCTAGGTCTATATGTATATATATATATATATATATATATATATATATACAGGGATTGGACAATGAAACTGAAACACCTGGTTTTAGACCACAATAATTTATTAGTACGGTGTAGGGCCTCCTTTTGCTGCCAATACAGCGTCAATTCGTCTTGGGAATGACACATACAAGTCTTGCACAGTGGT
>JAOUQV010185980.1:4836-14966 GCA_028565295.1 Aspidoras spilotus
TGTGATGCTGACAAACAACCACACAATGGCACACAATCAATAACATCGATCAACATCGGCAAGCCCTCATTTATCCTCTCTCTCACTCTCTCTCTCACACTCTCTTACAAACACTCTCTCATACAGTCTTACACACTCTTTCTCTCACTCTCTCTTACACTCTTACAAACAAAAATCTGTCTTTCATAAACTTGCTTCCTTTCACTCTTACTCTCTCTCACACTTTTATGCCCTTTCTCTTACACTCACTCTTACACTCTCTTATTCACTCTCCCTCAATCACAGAAGATTTAACATAGGGTTGTGTATTTGTATAGCATGCGTGGTAAGTGAGTGTGTAAATGTGTGTGTATGAGAGTTTGTGTATGATAGAGTAAAGGTGAAATGAAGTAGAGTGAGTTAAAGGTGTTAATACAGTAAAGGTACTTATCAAATATTCCTATAATTATAATGCTTTAAAAACACTATTGGTATTACTCAGAATTCTTCTTCTCTTGATTCTCCAACACATTTACATGAAACTGCTTAACGTACAGATGGGATTTACACACACATGGTTCACACATATCATCGTGCTGACGTCTGTGGTGTGTTTGTCTGGAGCTGTTCAGAGTTATAGTTTTTAATAAATTTGTGATTGCACTCTTGTTCACTCTTTTATTACACTTCAAACCTCACCCAATATGATGCTATGGGAGAAGGTAGAATGCGTGATGTCACAGAGAGATTAAAGAGTGTACAACTCCGAAATACTAATTTCTCTTAAAGCTTTAAAATAATTGAAAATCCTGAAAATAATTCCTCTGGTGAAAAACGACAGAACAAGTGGCTTCTAGCAAATTTTTTCGGTGGACTAGAAAGGTGCTAAAAGCATGTGCCCATCAGCTCATCCTCTTCCTTAACAGGATCTATAGTCTTCTTCTGTCTAAGATCTGCCACAATCAACGCAGTAAACAATAATCCCAGACATTCTAATCACCACGCTGGACACCCTCTTTTCCATGTGCATGGATAAAGGACTCTCTATCTAAACAAAACCCAAACAGTGAGACTTGGTTTATACCTTTCCTAAACCTGCACACTGAGCACAGGTTCTCCTCAGGGCTGTGTACTGGGTCTCCTCTTATATTGCCTCTACACCTATTATTGCAGTTCAGCCCACAAAGACAACATCAAATTTGCTGATGATACCACAGTTGCTGGGCCAGTTTCAGGATAAGATGAGCCAGCCTAAATAATAAGGTCCTGAGTATGACAGACAGGTGATTAGCGAATAATTTGGCTTTAAATATGTTGAACCAAAGAGATTATCTTGAATTCAGGAAATGTAAAATCGAACGCCTCCTCTACATAAATGGTGAGCTGGTAGAGAGGGTCCACAAAAAAAGTCTCAGAAAAGGTTACATATATTTGGGGTTATCAGGACCAACAGTGTGGACAATAACAGTATTCTATTCTGTTTTTGATGATTCGTTAAGGAACTCGAATTGAAAAGTTTCCATTAAGAAGCATTATATTTTTTATTTATTTTATTATGGGTGTTGCAAACACACATATTGTTTTTCAAATTATTATTATTATCATTATTATTATTATTATTACCATTATTATTATCTACCAACTTTTCGGTACCTATTTCCTCCTACAGTTAATGAGGGAGCCCATGGTACACATTGCAAAGCATCCAGGACTGTTTGGAAGAAGTGTTCTAGTATACAGTTAAGAGATATCATGAACAAAGTGCCTGCTGTGTCCATTTTTGTGCCCAAAATTTCCTATTGAAGCATTAAAATGATCAGACCCGGTTACAGCCTGACACAACAAATTATAGATTGATTGCACTCTCTGTTGCCTACACTCTTAAAAATTCACAACCTGTAATATAAAAAAATAAATCACTCCAAGAATTCTTATACTTTTACTTAGAAACACATTTAAACTTTAAATTGTAGAGACAGGTCTCCCCTGTAAACTGTAAATATCTAATTGTTTAAGACATTCTTATTGAAGGGCGGCACGGTAGTTCAGCGGATTGTCCTGTGGCCTCAAAGCATGAAGACCATGGTTTCTAGCCCCGGGTGGGGTGACTTGGGAAATTTCTGTGTGTTCTCCCTGTGTTTTAGCTGGTTTTCTTTAGGTACTCTGGTCTCTCCCAGCAATTCAAAGAAAGTCATGATTGGTTAATTGGTTTCTCTAAATTGACAGTTAGTGTGTGTGATTATGTGTGTGCAACCTGTGATGGATTGGCGCCCTGTCTATAGTTGTTCCTGCCCTCACGCCCAGAGTTGCCGGATGGGCACCGGATTCCCAGAGACCCTAAAAACTAGGATTAAATGCAAAATTCTCTTAAAAACATTTTAAACTTGGTAGTGTGCTTTTGGATATCTTCATCCATTCATTGGTTATACTTGTGTAAATGCAGCATAAAAACCACCATTAAAAATGAATTTAGGACAGAGAATATATGAGTAGTAGGGAAATATTTAAGTACCAAGATACACTATATTTCCAAAAGCTCAACTTTCTTTACTCAAATCCGTGCTAATCCATAGGGTTCAATATGACATCGGTCCACCCTTTGCACCTAGAACATCTTCAAATCTTCTGGCAAGGTTCAGGAGTATGTTTGTGGCAAATTTTTGACCATTCTTCCAGAAGTGCATTTGTGAAGTCACACACTAATGTTTGACAAGAAGCCTGGTTCTCAGAACCCCTCTAATTAATCCAAAAGATGTTCTCTCGGTTAAGGTCAAGGCTCTGTGCAGGCAGGTTCATCTACGCTAGACTCTGTCATCCATGTCTTTAAGTACCCTGCTTTGTGTGAACAGTCATGTTGGAAGAGGAAGGGGCCAGCTCCAAACTTTTCCCACAAAGTTGGGAGCATGGAATTGTCCAAAATGTCTTTATATCACTCAACCTAGAGTTAGATACAGATAGACAGAAAGGCTGACAAACAGACATAAAGCAGGAAAGGCAAGCAAAAAATAGGCAGACAGAAAATGAGAAAATCCTATAGAAACAGACAAGATAGAAAACAAAAAATATAGACAGATTAGAGAAAGACAGAAATGGAAAAGATAAACAGATAGATAGATAGATAGATAGATAGATCAGACAGAAATAGAGAAAGATAGATATGTACAGCGAAAGTCAGTAAAAGAGAAATATAGATAGAAAGGAATAAGATAGACAGATGTTATTTATTAAACATTAAAGACTCTGTGCTTTATCCTCTGTGTGAATATTTGTGTGTGTGTGTGTGTGGGAGTTTAGCCTTTCAGCACAAAACACCTATTCAAAAATGCTTAGAGGTAAACACACAAACACACACACACAGTAGGTAAGAGAACAAAATGTCCAGCAATCAAACGGAGAACACTGCTCTGTGTGTTTGACTCATCGACACCTACACATATTTTTCACTTGCGTAACTATAATAACTACAACATGGTTTTCAAACTTTATTTCACTAGGGTCAGTCAAAAATGATCTGCACTATGCAAATTTTGTAGAATGGATAGCTCAGTAGGTACAGCGAGCTCCTGGAAAAATCCAGGAGTGTTATTAACTGTCGTTTGAATCCCCAGGGGCGGCCAGTGATTACAAGAGATTCGAATGCTCATTCAGCCAAACTCTGTTTCACCCTCTGATTTTATGTGCTCCAAGAGGGCTTACAAATTGTTTCCGCTTCCGGTGAGGGAACGCTGTGCGCGCTTAGTCTCTGGGATATCTTTCTTTTCTTATTTTCTTACTTTACTTTGTTTTTCTGTATTTTGTAGCTGTGGTTAGTGATGGAGGAACAAGCCGATCATGTGGCGTTTTGCCGACTGTGCTTCCTCACCAGTTTCCAGCTACATTTATCACCGAGTTGTGGCTGCAATATGGCTGCTTACAGAGCGGCATGAGGACTTACACACTGTTTGCTCTGTGATCGGAGGAAATGCCACTGGTGGAGTGGACATGCTCTGGACATGCTTGTTTTAGGGTATGATTTTTTTGCTGGTTTTGTTTTGCTCCCAAGCGGACATTGAATATCTACCATCCTGGTTCCTAACATCCGATGAGGTAACACAAGCTGATTGACTCTGCCCTTATTGCTGAAGATGCGGCTATACTTCGATGCAGCTATACTTTTATTTTCTTATCTGTTTCATTGTAGCTGTAGCTAGTGATGGAGGACAGAGACGATTGACGCTGATCCGTGCCTTCCAGTTTCCAGCTACATTTATCACCGAGTTATAGCTGCAATATGGCTGCCAGCTCATGGAGTGGCATGTATACTTGCACACTGTTTGCTCTGTGATCAGAGGAAAGTGCACCGGTGGACTTGCCAGCTCTGAACAGGAACATTTTAGGGTTCGAATCTTTCACCGGTTCTGTTTTTCTCAAAAGAAGCCATTGATTATTTACCATCATGGCACTTTGCTAACGATGCTACATGCTTTCACTCCACACACCATTGTAAAGCGTCCTTGGATATCTTAAAATGAATTAATAAATGTTGAATACAAAAAAATCGAAGAAAAGTTATATTGTTCTCAATTTAATTTCTAACAGAAAGTACCCCTTTAGTGTGTGAATGTGTGTGTGACTGTGTGTATGTGGCCTATGATGGATTGGTGCCTTGTCTGGCCAGTGACCCCTTGTAGGTTAAGCAGAAGAAAATGAATGAATGAATGAAAGAATGAATGAATGAATGAATGAATGAACCTGTGATCACATACAGCACATTTACATTTGAAATAAACCTGGCTAATAATGGGTTGGTCCACCTACTTGATTAATTAGCTATCAGGTTGTCACATCTGAGTAGTGAAAAACCTGTATATGGCTGGGGTTGTGGGTGTCTTATTACTGATGGGGTAGATGATGGAGACAAACCATGGAACAGGCCATTTTAATGCAAATGCATGTGTCCTACCTGGCTACTGCTGCCTCTGGCCCTGGACTATGTTTCTATGATAAAGCTAGCCTTCTAAATCTTATACTGACTAGTTCTCATCATCGTGTGGTTTTGTGCAGACAATAGTTAATAGGGGAAATGTAAGGAAACCTTTTATTTCCCATACTGTGTTCAAAAACGTAGAATGCTTAATTTGTCCCACTTCAACTTACTGTTTTAATGGCGTTAAGCTACCCGGGTTTACTTTATATATAGCAAAGCGCGATATATCGCTCCACGTTCAATTAACCTGAATTATAAAGCAATGAATTAATAGAACTTTCATTAGTTAGACATCTGTCCAGGGAGCGAGTTTTCACTACTTTTCAAACACAGCTGCATGTACATATAACAGCATAATATATGCTAATTTAAATGTGAACAAATATGTGAATGAAAGTGCGTATTCACACAAAAAAACAGGACAATAGATGAGAAGAATTATAAATTTTCTAGTACATATAGAACAAAGAAAACAATACAAGAAAACTTAAACGTGTTGCAACAATATGTAACGTACTCCAAGCTCAAGCTGCTTGGTTTTAAAATGAAACCACAAGTGGTCCAACATATATATAAAGCCGGTGGATGTAAGGGATTTTGTGACTTTGGTAACCCAGAAAACCTACTATGTCACCTAGTCATGTGCCGGGTTTGCGGAAAGGGTTTGCTTTGTGTTCCGCTTCCACCCCGGCATCACGGATCCCATGTCTCACCCTCTGGCTTTCTTGACCCCACATACAGACTCTTGATCTTAGGGCCAGGGTCCACTATAGTTCTTGTTGAGGACTATGTGAAGATGGGGTTTGAACTCCTTGAGGTGGGGCTCTGTAAGGGATTTTGTGACTTTGAGAACATGGCAATCCAACTACTACTTCACCTAGTCATGTGCTAGGTTTGTGAAAAGGCGAACTGTTGTACAGTCACGTGAAGTTATGGACTAATTAAGTTTTGTTTTAGTATTTGTTTAAGTGTGGAATCATAATAGAATGCTGCACCCATACAAGGAGGTAGTGGAGACGATAGTTATCATCTGGACTGTTTTTTGCTATGGTGATGCCAGAAGAGGAGGAAAAGCTGATATTGTCATGGGCTGGAACGCATTTCATTATACTCCTTTCAGGTCTCCCCCCATTCAGAAAAAGCCACTTCAGAGGAGGAGAACAGTGAGGGGCTGACAGGTCGAACCCAGTGAGTAGTGCCACAGCAGGTCAAAGCTCCTGTTTGGCATCGCGTCACGGTCCAGTCTGTTCCTGAGATGAAAAATGTAAGAGTGATTCACCGAGATGTGATGGTGTGCACGCCAGCCCCACTGATCCAACATGCTCACGTAGAATGTGTCCAAGCTCCAGTGTTACAGCATGCTGTGGTGGTGCACACCCCAGCCCACTGATTGCTCTGCCCACTATCTCGGCCGGCTCACTCCCCCCTCCAACTTGCTATGCATCGAATGTTGCTCGTCATGCTTCGCTCGCCTTACCTCACCGTGGCTTCCCCCGGCATCACGGATCCCATCTCTCCCCTCTGGCTCAGGGCTCTATTCCCTTTGCTGGCCGTGCTAAGGCTCTGTGTTCCCTTTATGCTCCATAAAGGGAACACAGATTCACTCTAGATTCACTCTCAGGCAGGCCTGTCAGCCGGACCCCACCTACGGACTCTGCCCATGTACCAGCTCCTGATCTCATGCCAAGGGTCCCTCAGAGTCTTAGTTTAGGACTATGTAAAGTTGGGGAGTGGATTTTGAGCTTCTGGTGTGATTGATGTGTAATAGTGGTTACACGCTATGTGTGCTTGATTTCGATTAAGTATCTAAGTCACGTTCCTAGTTCCATGGTTTTGCTTGCTTTTTTAGTATTTTTTGTGTATGTGTTTATTATTCTTAATTTAGTTTTTTTCACTTTATTAAAAATCCTCTCTGCACTTAATTTTGTCTTCTCCCGTGTTCCTGAGTGGGGAATCGTAAGAGTGGATGTTAGTAAAACTTAAAGTTTTATTTCCAGATCTGTTCTGAAAGTTTATTTTATATGCTTGGGTCTGTCTCTTACTTTTCTTCTAGCTTCTTATCAATTATGATACGATGAAAACTTTACAGAACATGAAGCTGCAGGTGGCTATACTTTACAACCTGCACCCCATGATTTATTTTAGACCAGGCTGAGATCTTTGATCACTAATTTATGTTGTTTGTTGTACGTCCTTTATGTTGCAGTTTGGGATGCGAGCTTTGATGGCTTTATCTGATTGCGGGCACTTCAGATTCGGCTGCTTTGAGTAAAGCTCTTGTACCTTTCTGTGCTTTGATCAATATTCTTCACAAGTGGGACGTCTTGCATGTGCATAATATGTCCTTTATATTCTCTCACTCTCTTACAACACACAAACACAAGATTAAGTGTATACTCACGAGTAACGATGGTTCTTTAGTGCTTTTTCTTTGAAGTAACTTATTAAGTATACACACACACATACAAACAGCTCAATGTGAATTATTTGTTTGCCCATTGCTCATTTATTATTATTTTGTACATGTAATACCTCTAATCATATCATCCAAATGTGAAACCAACCAGAGGAAACACAGATGGTGTTTATTGGGGCTGTGGACGATTAAGAGGTCAAGTTCATTTCCGATTCCAAAAGCGAAATAACGCAGAAGGGTTGAATTAGGTCCTGATACAGAATGATTCTGTCCTTTTTAGATATCAACTATTGATGAGCGAACAGAGTTTGAGACCAAAAGGTCACTGATTTGATCCTTGATACTCGAAGAATCATTCAGTGTCATTAAGTAAGTCACCCACTCCCCCCATTTGCTTCATGTGTACCTTGATGGGGGCTGTGCTGGGTATCTGTATATGCTAAGAAGAATGCTAAAAGAATTTCTATAAGGGGATAAATAAAAAGTATTCATTTTATTTATATATTTATTTGGTGACAGGAAGGCCACGCGGTGTAAAACATGTGCCAGATGGCTATGTGATTGTCTTGCTATGGTGACACCTGTTGGCCAAAAAAAATAATAATTCAAAAACAATAAAACCCACGTATACTATCCTTAGGAACTAGAGGCACATATTGAACACTGATTGTGGGTTTGTTGCAGCCAGGGCAGAATTTATCATAGGGAACAAAACACACAAAGCTTTTTAAGGGAAGTTGGTGTCAGAGTGGAGGGACAGCAGTGGCACAACAGTGGAAGTTTGCTAGTATTGCATGGCCTGTCATTAGCATACTTCCTTCATTGCTTTCTTGTGGGAGCCTCATGACATGACTGTAGTAACATAACTTGCAGTATATGATTCAGTTTGGTAACTCCTTTCTGTTCTGGACATCTCTAGACTTGCTCGTGGTCATCATCTTTATCCATGATCCATCATGTTAAGATCCTTAACAACTTCCTGAGGCATTTTACAAAAGCTTGAATATGTCTTTCTTATTCTTTCTTTTGTCCAGGCTTCACATTCATATGTGGCTACTGTATGTACTCTGAGATTCTCTTCAACACCACTTTATCATCCCTTCTTCAGATTTCCATGCAAACCCATCATCAAGCATGTGTCATTTGCTAATTGAGAGCTAATGAAGCCCAAACATGCTTGAGGAGAAGATCTTGATACGCTGTATTGCTATGCATCCATTTTGCCTTTAATTCTGCTCCAAAACATGCCCATCTGAGTGGATGTTATGGCATTAGCAATGGGTGAACAAAAACCCCTCAGAATGCCTACTGACATTCCTGAGGAGTTCTCAATTCGAAATATTTAAAAATAATATTCAACAGGCAACATGCGGGGGCAGGTCTCGTCTCCGCCATGTATTGTTTTTGATTTCTTTCCATCTCTCTGCTTGATTTTTTTTTGCATGTTGTGGAATTATTTTTCTGGCCAGAGGCTGATCAGGATTGAGGGGGCTAGGGGAGGGGGGGTTGAAGAACAGGCTTCCAGCCTGGATGCAAAATACTTTTGGCAAGCCTTGCCAGATTCTCAGCTCTGTGTATTCATTCCAACTGACTCACTGTGTCAGTACAGGAGGAGACGATTCAGCCAAGAGGCAGTTTTGGCTTTGAGCATGATTGCATGGATGAGCGCTGCACTATAGGCTCCAACAAAGAGAGAAAAGAAGGATGTATATTAATATCACCAGGACCTGGAAAAAAATGTTATACTATGGTTATTTAAGAATAGATCATTTAGCTAAAATTCTTAATTAATTAATCGAAAATTTTAATAATGAAAAACATACTGTGTGTTGTGGACTTTTAGAGAAATAATCAACAATGAGAATGGTAGCACAATTGTCTTGATTATATTTCTATAACAGATTGTCCTTATTTTGTTCCATATACATTCAACTAAATGTAGATTTTTATTAATGTATAGCTGTTAAGATACGGTGCAGCCATTTCAAACAAAAAACATTCAATGCGGAAGGAAGTGCAGGGAGAGTTTATTTAATACAGAAACCACAAAAACGCATACACACACATTCAAAAATAAACATGCACTGAAAGCCACTCCCAACCCTGCTATAAAGGCAAGCCAATAATATTTGGGAATGGAATTCAGATGCATGATATAGAAATAGCTTGCCCCTCCGGAGTGGCCATGCCACCCGGAGACACATGCTGCCGACACACAGAGACGCACGACCGCACGTGTGTGAACACACACACACTGACTCCCAGACAGAGACACAGACAGACATGGCAAGGCACAGCCCCAGTGCACAAACACTTGCTTTTTCACCAGTAAATATGTAGCTTGTCACATTACCAAGAAACCACAATTTGGCAAACATCCTCCATTCACAAGATTTTTGGTAACGGTTCCTCCACTTTTGGTTCACTAGTGATAACGCAGTACAAGGAAAATCCCACATTTGCTTCAATTTCTGAAACATTGGTACCACACCTCCAAACGCCAATTGTCTGTCCATGTTTAATATCAGTCAAGTCTCACCGTTTTACCCATAGTTGGTAAATGTTGAATTCTGCTGTAATTTTCAGTATTTTAGAAATTTAGAATATTGTAAAAAGGTTCAATATTGAAGACACCCGGTGCCACACTCTTCTTCTTATTCTTTTATTCGGCCTCTCCCTTTTCTTAGGGGTTGCCACAGCGTGTCAACCTTTTCCACCTCACTCTGTCTTCTGCATCTTCTGCTTTCACACCAACTACCTGCATGTCTA
>JAOUQV010186186.1:0-14960 GCA_028565295.1 Aspidoras spilotus
GAATACATGTGTGTGAATGAGAGGGAGGCAGGTAGAACTGTCAGGCTACAGGGAGAAGTAGTCACAAAGGTGCAGGAGTCCAGGTACTTGGGATCAACTGTCCAGGGAAATGGGAAGTGTGGAAAAGAGGTGAAGAAGAGAGTACAGGCAGAATGGAGTGAATGGATAAAAGTGTCAGAAGTGATGTGTGACAAAAGGGTAGCATCAAAAGTGAAAGGAAAGGTATATAAGAGAGTAGTGGGTCCAGCCTTGGTATATGGTTGGAGACAGTGGCACTGACTAAGAGACAGGAAGTAGAGCCCGAGGTTGCAAAGCTTAAGATGTTGAGGTTCTCATTGGGAGTTACCTGGATGGACAGGATTAGGAATGAGAACATCAGAGGGACAGGAAAAATTGGTAGACAATGTAAGAGAGGGCAGACTGAGGTGGTTTGAACATGTACAGAGGAGGGCAGTGGATATATTCGTAGGAGAATGTTAGAGATGGAGTTGTCAGGCAGGAGGCAGAGAGGAAGATCAAAAAGGAGATATATGGATGTGGTCAATGTAGACATGCAGATAGTGAATTCAGAAGATGCAGAGGACAAAGTGAGGTGGAAAAGAATAATTCGCTGTGGCGAACCCTGAATCAGGGAGAAGCTGAAAGAAGAAAAAGGAAGATCTAATAATAGTGTATATATAACAATAATATACTATATTTATAATAATTTATAATAATTGGGGTTAAATTCCTCAAGGCTGCAACTGCTGACAAGAGATTGAGATACACAGACAGCTTATACCTGTCCCACAGAGCACATCTACACTAAATTGCCAAAAGTATTTGCTCACCTGCCTTGACTTACATATTTAGGTACTCGACCATAGAAACCCATTCCATAAAGCTCTCTGCGCACTGTTCTTGAGCTAATCTGATGGCCACATGAAGTTTGGAGTTCTGTAGTGATTACAGAAAGATTGCCACCTCTTCACACTATGCTCATCAACATCCGCTGACCCTGCTACGTCAGGTTACGTGGCCTACCACTGAGTTGCTGTCGTTCCCAAACACTTCCATTTTTTGATAATACAAATTGCCTATAATATTTAGGAGTGAGGAAATTTCACTATCCTATCACATCCTATCACAATTCCCCTCTGGAATTTACAGAGCTTCTGAGAACAACCAATTCTTTCACAAATGTTTGTAAAAACAGTCTGCTAGCCTAGGTGCTTGATTTTATACACCTTTGGCAATGGAAGTGATTGGAACACCTGATTCCAATAATTTGGATGGGTGAGCAAATACTTTTGGCAATATAGTGGCCCGCATGGCAAGTCATTGCCAGTTAATTACCGAACGATTGTGGACAGCATATTGAAAATTCTTTGTTGAGAACTTGAATAAAGTTTGAATAATGCTTGACCAAAGTTTGAAGTTATACTCATAGATAAGTTTTACATCTTATACATTAATCCATTCATTTTCTTACGCTTAATCCACATGGGGTCACGGGCCAGCCATTACCTTCCTGGCAAATTGTAGGGCACACAATCACACAATAAGGGCCACTTTAGAGAAGCTAACAGACCTAGTATGCATGTCCTCAGAAAGTGGGAAGAAACCGGAGCATCCGTTGAAAATCTATGCCAACATGTCAAGTCATCACACCCAGGTCCACCACAGGTCTTTATTGCAGTGAGGGGACAGCACTACCCATCTTATACACAAAGTCATATACTGTATATACTGTCTATGCACTTATCTCTTATCTTTATCTCTTCATTTGAATGTCTGGCTTTAAAAAATACTGGCCCTTGCCCAGTTACTTTACTACTAATATACCGCCCACCAAAAAGTTCCGTACACAATTTTTTATCTGAACTTAGCGAAGAGGGAATCCAGCAGACGCAGGGTCGCTGACAGCTCCTGGTTCCTTTAGGTGTAGCTAATCCAAAAAAAGTTAAGAAGAGAGAGAGGATAGAAAAGAGATAAGGGAGAAAAGAAAGAAAGAGAATAAAAAGAGTTAGACACAATCAACTATTTAATGGACAATTCAAACACAAGTTGTGCAAAGAGCAAGTAACTCCAAAGACTAGCGCAATGGCAGCATAACTACAGTGTAGAACAAAAAGGTGACACAGACATTGAAGCCTAGAGTTTAAGACTGGGATAGTGTCTGAGTCCCGAACACTAACTGGAAGACTATGTCATAGATGTGGGGCTCTATAAAAAATTGCCACAGCTGTAGCCCTCATAATACAAGGTATCAGCAAATAGCCTGCACCTTTTGATCAAGTGGGCGTGGTGGATCATAACAAACTAGAAGTTCACCTAGGCACTGTGGCGCGAGACCGTTTACTGCTTTGTAAGAGAGCAAACGTTTTTTATAAACATGAAACATGAAATTTGACCGGTCGCCAGTGCAGTATGTACAAGACAGGGGTGATATGCTCATATTTCTGGGTTCTAGTAAGGATTCTGTCCGTTGTATTCTGGATAACGTTAGTTTGTTTATGTGCCTACTGGAACAAAAGCATGAACAAGTTTTTCTGCATCATGCAGTGCCAGCATATTTCTGATTTTAGCAATGTTTCTAAGGTGAAAAAAATGTATCCTGATGCTATTATCTACATGAGATTTGAAAGAAAGGCTAGAATCAATAATCACACCAAGGTCTTTTACAGCTGTACATGGTGTAATTAAAAGACCATTTAGAAATAATAAAATATCAGAAACTGTACTTCTAGCTGCCTGTGGTCCAAATACCAGCACTTCAGTTCTATCAGAAAAAAAATTGTTAAACATCCACTGTCTAATGTCCTTCACACATTCCTCAAATATAAGCATGGAAACATAACCCTTATCAAAGGCCAGTAGCAAATCATTTACAACTTTAACCATTGCTGTCTCTGTGCTATTTCGGGGCCTAAATCCTGACTTACAATAAAAAAAAATATATATTTTTTTATGCTGGTGTCCCTAAAGGCCTAGCTACTTTTACGTGCCTCATTATAGAGTTTTCCTATAATGAGAGCTCTTTCAGGTTTCTCAGCGAGCATCTCACTGAGGAGGGCGAACCTGTTGGACACGTGAATTGGAAAGAAGCAGTGCTCTCGTAGGCAAGCCTCAGTGTTAGTGTTAGCTTTGAGAGTATGCTGCCAGGTTGTCACCCATGCGCCATGCTGCGAGGTCTCTAATGCCAAAAAGGAGGAACTTCGAATTCCACTTAAGGCATCCAGATTTCCCCTTACTGTAACAGTACTTCTGTCACTATCACTAACCCTCTCTAATGACTGGATGTTCACCTCTAAAACTGATATCTGTCAGGGTCCTAATTAGAGTGCAATTATTACAGATATAATTATCACAGAGCAAGACTGGCTGAACATTCTGCATTATACACACTGCACCAGCCGAATGTGTTACGATACTATGTTACCTTATGCAAACTCTGCGATATCAGATGATATTAAACAGATCCAGCACGAATGGCGTCGGCGTGCTCTTTTTGTCGGATCCTGTAAATAGAAAAACTGTTAACCCCTGAACCCCGTTGGTGAATGTGTGTTTTATAGTATCTCAGTGCAGGTGTAAGTGTGAATAATAAAAAATAATAATGTCTGTAACTAAATCTGATTTTCTTTCTCTGATAAACCACGCTGACTTAACCCAATATGTTGATTTTCCAACTTACAAACATGGTCATATTCACGATGCCTTCTGTTCTACTAGTAGGATTGTCAGTAAATTCTCTACTGGAACTCTACTGGCCTATCCGATTACCTCTTTATTTCCTTCTGTGCTTCCTTACCATCCCAAACTGCTTTGTATATATCGAAATTTCTCTGCTGCTGACCATTCCTCCCTATCTACTCTTCTCAGTTCGTGCCATTTCAATAATATCTGTCTGCTTCATTCTCTTGATGAGAGAATCTTACAACACAACACCGGCTAGCATTTTTGAGACCCTGACACTGACTAAGACTCAATTTGTGCCTTCCTCTAGTTCTGTACCTTGGTTTACCAGCGAGCTTCGAACCCTGAAAACGCTAGGTCCCCTTAATAAATCTTGCTGCTCGTATTACACTTGAAGTGTTCAAAAAAGCTAATGAAAGTCCTAAACATCTGTTTACCACAGTCAGAAAACTTGTGTGCCTCCCCAGTGACTTAATTGATCACTCCCCTGGTTTGTGTGAGGCCTTCCTTAACTTCTTCAGTGACAAAATGTCAACAATCTATAAGGGGTTTCAGGGTGCACCTGCATCTGCTTCATCCCATCCTTCTCTGGTGTCTGGTTCCAACTTTTTTCTTCCTTCCTACCTGTTGGCTCTGCTGAGGTCTCACTAATCATTACTAAGTCAAAGCCTACCATATCCGCCTGTTTATATCCAATCCCTACCGTCCTCTTTCAGTCCTCTGTGGATGCTTTAGCTGCTCCTATCTGCCACATGGTCAATTTATCACTTTCTGCAGGCTATGTTCCTCAATCATGGAAACTCGCTGCAGTCACTCCCATTATCACTAATATCACTGATCTTGGTAACTTCAGAACTATCTCAAACCTATCATTTATATCTAAGATTGTAGAAATTGGTTCTTAAATTCCAATCAACTGCTTGAAGATTTTCAATCTGGTTTTTGTCCATATCATAGTACAGAGACTGCACTGCTCTGTGTTCTCAATCACCTCTTTATGTGCACGGACAAAAGCCTGGTCTCTATTCTACTACTTCTTGACCTCACTGCCGCATATAATACAATAAATCATAACATTATTTTGTCCAGACTGTCCGATATTGGTCTTTTCAGCCTGGGACTAGCATGGTTAAATCCTATGTTGTCGACAGACAATATTTTGTCCAGCTGGGATGCCACATTTAAAAAAATGCATCCATATGTCAGGGTGTGCCTCAGGCCCTAGCAGGTCCTTTGACCACTGCTATTTATATTATACATCTATTCCCTAGCTGAAATTTTCTGATATAACAGGTCTAAATTCCATTGTTATGCAGACGACACGCAGATATACCTTAGCCTCAGGACCTCCGATCCCTTTCTTCCGACTTCTCTCACTAGGTGTCTTTAAGATCTCATCCTATGGCTGTGGGCAAATTTTCTTCAATTAAACACAGATAAAACAAACTTCTATACATTGGCACTAATAGTTCACTGTCCTCTTTCATCTGCCCTTTTCTTCTCATTGGGAACACCTCTGTTTCTCCTGATGCTACTGATCGAAATCTTGGTGTTACATTCAAGCCTCTCTTAACTTTTCATCCCTACATCCGCTCTATCACAAAGTCTGCTTACTTCCACCTCCGTAACATTTCTCGTCTTCGCCCCATGATTTCACCTCAGACAGCAGAGCTTTTGGTACATGCTTTTGTTACTTCCTGGCTGGACTATTGCAAGTCACTGCTCTATGGTCTTCCTAACAAGACACTAAACCGTTATAGCTTATTCAGAATTCTGCGGCTAGGATCCTCTCATCCACTCGCAAACACAAGCACATCACCCCGGTTCTAGAGCAACTGCACTGGCTCCCTGTACATAAGAGAATCCAGTATAAAATGCTACTCCTCACATTTAAACACCTTTATGGACTTGCGACGGTCTACCTCTTCCAGCTGCTGACCCCCTACACACCCCTGTGCTCACTGAGGTCCTCCGATGCTCGTCTGTGTGGCTGCCCCCACTCTGTGGAACTCTCCCACCTTCTCTTGGCTCTGTCACTTCACTTCCTCTCTTTAAATCTCTATTAAAAACGCATCTCTAGGTTTTCTTTACCTCACCATACTGTATGTGCTTATTGTTCTGTGTTATAAAGTGTCCTTGGGTACCTTCAAATGCGCTTTATAAATTGAATGTATTATTATTATTATTATTATTATGTAAAAAAAAGAACCTGAAACCCATAATATCAGCTTCACAATGCTAAATGCTAAAGTACATGTTCTTTCTTGATAAATAACAAGGCACTTCAAAACAAACAGGAAGTTGTAGGGATCTAAACAGTTCCATGACTCAGTGGGTCCTTCCTCATGAGAGAAGAATCTGCAGTTCTGCTTGTCTGCCAGAGGACAATGACAAGCGGCTGATTAAGTATGAGGTCCCTCAGAGACTCTCGCACAATACTCTGAACCAGTGACAGTTGCTGTATCGCTTTGGTCGTTTTGTTGGAGAAAGAAAAGGCCAATGCTGTGACGCTGCACTTTTAGTCCTCTCTTATATCGAGGTTTGAGCGGGATCTTTGCCCGAGGCACTGAGGCAGCTGGTCAAAATCAGTACATGGGGAAAAAGCCATGACTAGCTCTTAATTAATGCTATTAAACACACGGCACAACTCAGCAGAGTTTTTAAAACTCTAGACACATTAATTAAATTGACACATAAATAAAATGAACACGTTAATTGTTTCATAATGAAAATTACTAAGGTAAATAGATATACAATAATTCCAAAGGTATACATATTTTCTGATGTTCTCATGTTACTGATTTATTCTATATCCTACTGCCACACCATGAGACAATAATATCTTCAATCTACAAGTAAAACAGTTTCCTAAAACATTTCCTAAAACAAAACATTTTTTTTCAGTTATAGAAATTAATAACTTAAGTCACTTATGCTTGTTGACTTAAAATTGCCTACATTCACTTTTTCAGAGAAGAAATACTCATTTAACCTTGCTTGCAAAATGTAACTAATAAATCAAAATAAATTTTCACCTGATGTACTGCATGCAAAAATGAGTAGCACTGCAGATCCATATACAACCACAAGGGGCAGTCAAAGCGGCAGTGTTTTATCCTACTTTGGGCATGATTTCTGTTTTGCCTTGTCTATGCTGTTTGCTTACTTTCTGAACTATTCCTGCACAGGAATTTGGATTATGATATGGTATTTATATGGTAACTATTTTTGTAGTGAAATAAGCATACTGAATTCCAACCTTTTTACCAAAAATAAAAAGAATAAAGTGCAAAACTGTGAATAAGTTGAGTGCTTTATCTATAACTACATTCTGAGTAAGAGCCAAAGAAGCTAAACTCATAGTCTGTCAGCTAGCTCACTTGCTAACTAGCTCACACGGATTTGTAGAATGTTGTACCATGATATAAACAGGAGGTAAACATTAGTACAGGCCTTTAGCATAATAACATTAACGCCCTTCAGTAACTGTATAAAGTAAAGAGTGGTATGAAAAGACTCCAAAGTCCCATGTTTTTCCCATGCAATATGTGTGTATATGCATGTTCAGTTCAGACTCTTATTGTTGATGAATCTGATAGCTTGTGGGAAAAAGAACTGTTGTGAGTGTGAGGGCACAAATGCTTTTGTACCTTTTTCCTTCTGGCAGAAGGTTTAAGATTGTGTGAGATCACCCACAATGCTGAAAGCTCTGCGGGTGTGGCAGCATGTATTATAAATGTCTGTGATGAAGGAGAGAGACACACCCATGATCTTCTCAGCTGTCCTCACTATCCGCTGCAGGGACCAGACAGCTGCTCAGTTGTTTCTCTGTAGAATGTGGTGAGGATTGAAGATGGGAAATTATACTTCTTCAGCCTTTCTGGAAAGTAGAGATGCTGCTGGGCTTTTTTGGAGATAGTGCTGGTGTTGATGGACCAGGTGAATGCTAGACTATAGAATATGAACAGCATTTGAACGTATACATCCTTTTTGTCCAGGTGGGTGAGTGCCAGATGAAGGGAGGTGGCTTTGGTATCATCTGATTAAACAGTTGGGACAGTACGCAGACTTGTGAATCCTCTAAGCATTCTCTAAAGACTCTAAGCACTCTGCCAGGAATGTTGTCTGGCCCAGAAGCGTTCTGTGGGTTAACTAAAAAAACTTTAGTAAAAGACAGCAACAGGTCACTGGGAGAAGGGGGGACTTCTCACATTCACGTTGTTCTGTGGCTCAAACCATGCATAGAAGTTGTCTAGAGCATCAGAGAGGGTGGCATCGTAATTCCCTGAATCTTAAAATCTGAGATGATTTCCATATAGGAATCAATAATCTATCCATTATATAGCAAGAAGTACTGAAGTTCAATCCCTGAGTGGAGCGTCCTGGGAAATATTTGCATGTTCTCCCCGTATTCGCGGACACTCCGGTTTCCCTGAACAGTCCAAAGACATGCATGCTAGGTGATTTGGAGCACTAAATTGTCTGGTCCTAAGCTTAAAAGGTGAAGGTTGTGTCAGAAAGAGCATCCATAAAACATAAATCGTGCTAGATCGGCAATGGCAGTGACTCACTGTGGTGACCCTAGGTAAAAGCCAAAAAACAAAAAATATAATAAAAAATAATAAGAAATTGAGTGGTGAGTAATTCCCTAATTATGACATAATATTCCTAAAATCGATCCAAATAGGTGCCACCATAGTGCAGTGGATAGTGCTGTGGCCAGAAAGAAGATCCTCAATCCCTGGTTGGGACAAATTTCTGTGTGGAGTTTGCATGTTCTTCCTGTGTTCGAGCGGGTTTTTTTTGGGTGCTCCACTTTTCTCCTGCATTCCAAATGCATGTGTGTGCCCTATGTTGGAGCCCTCCCTAAGATTGTTCCTGCCCTTACATCCAGAGTTGCCGGGTGAGCATCGGCTTCCCTGTAACCCTAAACTAGAAAATTAATAAATGAATGATCCTAAATATCTGAAGCTGTCATTTACAAATGAATGTAAACTTTGTCCCATTTCACCTCTCTGTCTCTCCCTCTGCAGGATATTCTCTTCCTCTCGAATCTTTAGTGTACATAATTGTTCATATGACTGACAAAGTTTGATAGCGTTTTTTCTTGCACTGCAGTCACAAATTAACTGATCTTCATTTCCCATCTTCAATCCTCACCACATTCTACAGAGGAACAACTGAGCAGCTGCATCACTGTCTGTCTGGTCCCTGCAGCGGATAGTTAGGACAGCTGAGAATTAACTGTAACACATTCAAAGCTCTTACGACAGTGACTGGGGAGACCGAGACCTTGTGTGGAAAGAACTGTACTGTCGGGATACAGGATATCCATAATTGATATCCTGCTATGTCTTATGAATATAGATGCTTGGTACAGTTAGACTTTAAAATTACACTTTAAAATTGCCCTTGATCTGGAAACTGGTAGAGGCTTTTAGGTGAATAAAAAACATCAACCTCACTTTTGTGTTATAAAAGACTGTGGCACTGAAGATGTCACTTAGGTTAAACGTGTAGCTATTGATCCTAAAGAGTTTAGCCTACTTCAGATATGAATCACTAACAAAATTTAATTCAAGATTTCTGCCAAAATCCTTATGCTGACTATAGCTATTTAGCGTAAAGTGTAGTATGAATTCACACCAGCACTGTTTTAACCACGAGTTCCAATTGTCAAAATATACTGCCCTTTTGTGCTCTCAATAGCCATGCTTCGGGAAGCTAATGGCTACCAGCCCCAAGCTGAACAGCAAAAAATATTCCCAGTTTGAGCAGCAGACCTTTCAAATTTTAATAAAGGAATTGGATAAACTATAATAAATTTGATAAACTACGAAGTGTAACGTGACAGAAAAAATTTGAGACGCACACGGTGGAGCCAAAGTGCCAGAGTGTTGCCAGAGTGTTGAGAAGCAACAGTCACTTAGTGTGTTTAAAGTGTCTTCTGAGCATTACCGCTTTGGATTTTTGTTATTCCTGACATTTTGTGCTTCTTCCAACACTGTGTGTCATATTAGAACTTGGCATCGCAGTGTATAAAATGTGTGGACTCAAAAAAAGTTTTTTTTTTTGTCAGAAAGACTAAATATGTGATAATATTATATTTGTGACAGATAATCTTGTCACTGCATTACAATGATATACTGAGATTTTGACTATAGAAAAATATTTTAATGCTTGGAATCAAACAGAAATTATATTACCAGTACAGATCAATGTACAAATACAGCACTATATATATATAGTGAAAAAACAGTATTCCTGCCCTGATCTCTCAGCTGTGAACTGATGATATACTTAATTAGATCATGTGATGATTTGCAAATCCTTGTGATTGTGACTATCATAGGTTTCCTTAGTTATTAGCACATTTCCATACTTTTGAACAATATTAATATCCATGTTGTTTAGATTATTTAACAAATGACTGATTTCTGTACTTATATCAGTGTTGGAGATCGCAGCAAGGCTCTGTGCACCGGAAATGTACACAATTAGATAAACCTTGTGTCATAAAGGACAAATATATTCAGTGAATGTGTATCCTGGTACTTTTTCTCTTTGTGCATCCTGTTCAATCAGCTCAGTAATCAAGGACAGAAAATAGCTTATCACTGTAGGAGAAATGCACTGAGACGGATAAAATGTATTTGCATGTTTGTGTGTGTGTGCAAAAGAAACAAAGAGGGAGAGAGAGAGGTATATAGACAGTGTGAGTTTGTATGTGTGTGGGGGTGTGTGTGCAATTGTGTGGATTGACAGAGCAAAATCACAGACAGGGACTAATGTCAATCTATTAGACAGAAACAGTCAAGTGAATCTGCCCAAGTAAAAATAGACATGTACGCATGCACACATACACATGGTAAACAACACACAAGTATCTATTATATAGAACAAGCCCCTCACACATCACTAAGAGCAAAGTGTGCATATACACACACACTCACAAAGAACTGCACTGTGGCATCAGTGTGTAAAATGCACTAAATAACAGGACCAGCAGAATTTAAAAAAAAAACATGGCTTTTTATTTGCTTTTAAGATCCTTATTGATAGAGTATTTGTGTCCCAATTTAATAGATTCAATTCACTGCACATTTCTGTCTTTTCTCATCCAGCACAGCCAGTTCAAATCATTAAGGAATTATTGATCCATTGTTTAGCAGAATTAGCTGTGTTAGTAGCGAGAAAACACCAAACTGTGCAATTTTAAAAGAACAAATCTTCCTCTTCTTTCGGCCTCTCCCATTATAAGTAGTCGGCACAATGAGTCAGTCTTTTTCACCCTTATTCTGTTTTCTGCATCTTTTGCTCTCACACCAGATACCTGCATGCCTACATTTACCACATCCATATATCTTCTCTTCAGTCTTCCTCTCTGCCTCCTGCCTGGCAGCACCATCTCTGACGTTATCCTACCAATATCGACTCATCTGCACATGTCCAAGCCATCTCAGTCTGCCCTCTTCAACTTTGTCTCCAGATTTTTCAAACTGATGTTCTCCTTCCTAATCCTGTTCATTGGTCACTCCCAAAGAGAACCTCAACATCTTAAGCCCTGCCACTTCCAGCTCTGCTTCCTTTCTCTTAATCTGTGCCACTTTTTCCAAACCATAAAACAAGGCTGGTCTCACTACTCTTTTATATATTGTTCCTTGCACTTTTGCTGCAACCATTTTTTCACACCTCACTCCTGACCATTTTCTCCATCTATTCCATCCTGCCTATACTTACTTCTTCACCTCTTTTACACACTCCTGCACATTTTACCTGCACCTGTGTGACCACCTTTTCCTGTAGTCTGACTGTTCTAATGCCTAACTTTCATTCACACATGCATTCCTTTTTACTACAGTTGCCTTTCATTCCTCCTTTCCAGAGCATATTCTTTTAGCTGTTCACTGCCCTCACTACAGATCACAATGTTGGTCACAAACAATATAGTCCAGGGGAATTCTGTCTGACCTTATCTGTTTGTCTGTCCAACACCAGAGAAAGCAAGAGGGGGCTCAGAGGCAATCTTTGATGCAGTTCCCCTCCACCTCATTTGGTTCATTAACCTAATGCCCCTGTACAAATCGGTACAAGTATACTTTCCCTCCATTCCTCAGAAATCATTTCACTTTCAATAATGTAATTAAATAATCAAGCCAAAAACACTACTGCCATCTCTCCTGTAAAGGTGCTGGTCAGGAATATCATAAAAAAGTTCATTAATTTCCATAGGTTCATTTAAAGAGTGAAACTTGTATACTAAACACATTCATTACACACAGACTGATATAATTCAAGTGTTTATTTCTTTTGATTTGATGATTCTAACTGACAACTAATAAAAAAACAAATTTAGTATCTCAGAAAATTACTTTAGACCAATAAAAAAATATTTTAAAAAATGCTTGCCAACTAAAAAATATAAACATGAAAAATATCGTCATATACAGCACTCAATACTTAGTTGGCGCCTCTTTTCCCAGAATTACTGCAGCAATGCTGCATGGCATGTAGTCGATCATTCTGTAGCACTGCTCAGGTGAGAGCCAAGGTTGCTACGATAGTGGCCTTCAGCTGTACTGCATTGGCTCTGCAGCGTGTCATATCTTCCTCTTCACAATACCCCATAGATTTTCAATAGAGTAAGGTCAGGCGAGTTTGCTAGCCAATTACGAACATGGTCCTTAATTCAGGTACTGGTAGCTTTGGTGTGCAAGTGTGCAAGTGCCACACCCTGTTTGAAAATGAAATCAGCATCTCACAAAATCTAGTCAGCAGCAAAAAGCATCAGATGTGCTAAAAATTCCCGGTAGACAGCTGCATTGACCTTGGACCTCGGAAAACACAGTGGATCACCACCAGCAGATGACATGGCTCCCCAAACCATCACTGACTGTAGAATCTTTAAATTTGATCTCAAGTGACATGGATTATGTGCCTCTCCTCTCTTTCTCCAGATTCTGGGAATTTGCGTATAATATAAAACTTTTTCATGGTATTCTAATTTTATGACCAACACCTGTATATTTCCATTCCTCTACTGGTATGTAATAAGGTTTAACTGTATTTTCCTTCTTATCCTTTTCAAAGATTTCGTAATTTCATCCTTGCTAATTATTACTTTCTTTATCAACTGCTAAATACTACCTTCTGTTACATAATTTTTATGCCTTCCACTTTTCTTTCTTTTTCATTCTCTTCATTAATCAGCTATTCAAAATACTCCTTTCATCTTTCCCTCACCCTCTCCTCACCTGCCAGTACATTTTAATTTCTATACTTGATAAACCAGACATGCTGCACATGTTTTCCCCTTCAATCTCTCTGTCTCACAATCTGATACAACTCTTCTCTCTTTCCCTAAAGTCTAACCTCTCATACAACTCATAATACTTGAGGAACACCTGAGCCAAATCCACATCATCCACAACCAAGCAAATATCTTGGGTAATTACAATCCTTATGTCTCAGTTCGCACTAATTCTGCTGTACATCTACCACAGATGGTCAACCAAAAAAACCTAATTACTTGCAGAAGAAAAGGCTGCTCTGGGAAGTCTCATGTGTATGACGTGCAATGTGTTCCTCTGAATCAGACCTATTGTAGAATTTCTGCAAGTTTGCCTCTGTAGTTCAATGTTCTCCTCTTAATCATCTTCAACCATCTCCTACACAACTGGTGCACCCAAGATACCATGGTATATACACATCCCAAGTGCAACTGTTGCTGAAACACTGACACCTCACCTCCAGGCTCCAACTATTGTCCACAAAGTCACTCAAGTGGCTCTGTTTATTTCCTTGTACTATGCATTGAACATATCAACATTTTATATTGGAGGCGATTGTAATGTACCACAAATAAGATAACTTTATCAGTGATCATAGTTTTAGTCCAGTTATCCTTATGGTAATGATATTCTGCTTTCTTATCATAGCTAGAAACAAACACTCTTTATTTTACAAATCAAGTTTATTTTTACCATCAAGACATACAACAAAGAGAGTATAGTGGATGTTTGCACATAGTTAAATATGAAAAGGATCCGCCCATTTGCTATGCATTTTTATATTTATTGAAAATAAAACTGATGTTCAACTTCATGCTCTTGGTTCACAGCAGATATATTTTTCTTCTCAGTCTGTTCATCCCTTAAGGAACTCTGGACAACATCTAGGTGCTTTTTAATAGATTCTGAGTCAGCATCTGCTCAAATACACAAAACATCTGTCTCTCTGCAGCACACCACTGCAGACCCTCTCTGGAGAAGAAAGAACTCTGAAAACAAAAAGGAGTGCCCACAGTATTCTGATACAACATCAGCGTGAAATCATCAGGGAGGGAGAGAACGAGAGAGAGAAACAGAAACACTTCAGTCCCACATTTATTCAATCGGTAAATGCTTTTATCTGAGTGAGGCTCAACCAAAAAAAATCAAATCATCTAAGCTGAGTGCACAACGGTTATCAGCACTGCTGTAGGGCTCGGCCTCAGCTCTCCTGCAATCCTGGGATTTGAGCTAACTCTTTTCTAGTGTTAGAATATGACCACAACCAAACCCACACACAACTTGCACAGTTTAAACAACGGGATAGAATAACCAGTAACCCAAAGACATGGAAATATATCTTTTTCTTTTAGTAAATCAGACTGTTTCATGTTTCATACTTACTGCAATTGCTGTACATTAGAGAAAGAATATTGATCATTAACGTTACATCACAATCATAGCCACAGTGGTAGCGGTAGACATGGAGTGTTAGCCTAACCAGCAAAAGTAAAAGAGAAAGAAAAATAATAATAAATATACATAGGAAAGGAATAGAACAGAACAGAACAGAACAAAATAAACTCAAACTGAATAGAAACCAATCATTAGAGTGCACAAGTCAGTGTATTTTCAGTGCCAAGGCCATGCCCGAGTTGCGTCACGAAGTGCATCCGGTGTAAAAATGTCTAAATCACAGACGCAGGGTTTATTGTTTAAGAGGACCAGGGTTCAATCCCAGATAGAGCGACCTGGAAATTTCTGTGTGGAGTTTGCATGTTCTCCCAAGTTTGCGTGTGTTTACTCCGGGTTTCCTTCCACAGTCCCAAGACATGCATGCTAGGTAAATTGAAAATGCTAAATTGACATTAACCTGTGTGTGTATATATATATATATATATATATATATATACAGGGGTTAGACAGTGAAACTGATACACCTGTCATTTTAGTGTGGGAGGTTTCATGGCTTAATTGGACAAGCCTGGTGGCCAATCTTCATTAATTGCACAT
>JAOUQV010186289.1:0-14959 GCA_028565295.1 Aspidoras spilotus
ACTCTGCTCTTACTGGTGCAATGTGCAATTAATGAAGATTGGCCACCAGGCTTGTCCAATTTAGCCATGAAACCCCCACACTAAAATGACAGGTGTTTCAGTTTTGGCAGTATGACAAGAAACTCTGTGACTCTGGGCAGACCATTCTGCCCCAATCGAGGTTCATCACTGCAACTGCCACGACCAAAAAAAAGGCCTCGGCAGTCTATTAGATGTCCCGTTTTTCCTGGCTTGCTATTTGTTCCCTCCTTAATGAGGAATCAGGTGTACCACTCCAGGCATAACCCGATGCACTCTGGACCTGATTGCAGCTAAGATGAGTAAGGACATTATTTTTATTGTCATGTTCTGTTTGTGCACAGGCCACTGCTCTTACCTAAATGCTCCTGGTTACACCTAGCTTTAGACTTTGTAACCGATCTGTCCCTATTAAAAGGTTACACCTATGTCCTGGTTATTTTTAATCCGTTTTTTTAGTCTGTGTGCTTTGTTTCTCTACCAGTCATTTTTATGGCATTCTGGAGGACATTGCCAGAGATCGAGGCCCACAGTTCTAAATTGACATACAAGCCAGGTGACCATGTCTGGGTAGCCACTGAAGCACTAAGGTTAAAGGGTCCCCTAGGCTCAGTCTGAAATATATGGGAACATATTCAGTTATAAAAAGAAATAATAATGTCTCGTACAGGGCCTAGCTACTCAGACATTTCAGAATTCATCTGACTTTCCACATAAGAAAACTAAAACCACTCAGAATGGACAGACCCAGCCACCTGAACGAGTTGTTGTTAAAGTTGAGACCACGTACACTGTTAAGCATATATTGAATTCATGGTGTCGCAGAGGACACATACAGTGCCTGGTGGAGTGGGAGGGCTAAAGTCCAGAGGAAAACAGTTGGGTCATAGCCAATGACATATTGGACCCTGTGCTAATTCAGGATTTCCATCGTCAATTCCCACACAAACCAGCTCCTCGAAAGCCATGCAGGCCCAGAGGGAGGAAGAAGAGGCTCCCAAACGGGGTTTTGTCAGATCTGCTACCACCAGAGGGCGCCAAGGACTGCTTTTACAGACTGCCTTTTACTCACTCACTCTCCACCTGCAGGGCTCTCTTAATTACTACACCTGTCAGGTATAAGGCTTTCAATTAACCTGCTCTATTTAGCCTAGTTAAGGAGAGGTTTTGTAGAGAGTAGCTGCAGGGCGACAGACTCAGTATCCCACAAGTACTTGTCTGTTTGCTCTTTTTATGCTGTTTGCTATTATTCCTTTTTGTTGCCCGTCAGTGTATTAGGAACACTTCCATGCTTGAGCGCTTGTCCGACTCTGTTTCTGCTTTTGTGTGTTAATGCTATTGAACTTGGACTATCCTGTTTAATGTTTTACTTTTGTTCTTTTTCAGAAGTCTTGAAGCTAGAGTGCCTGGGAGCAGCAGACCTTTAAGAACTTTACGTTCGTCATTGGTGCAACTTTTGTGATTTTGGAATATTCCCATATTTGTGTGTATTATCTCCCAGAACTCTGAGCTGTCTTATTTTGTGTGTGCAATATTAAAAATAAAACAGCTTTTGTCTCTAAAAACTGTGTGTGATGGTTCGTTACAGACAGAAGTATTCACGACAATCTCCAGATCACTTGCCCACATCATTGTTAAAACAGATTCTACAAGAATCAATTGAGCCTTTACTAAAAATAATGAACTTTTTATTTAGCACTGGTTATGAAAATAAATTCTACAAGTTAGCAAAGTTAAAACAAATAATTAAAAAACCTGACCTTGACCCCAGTCAACTTTCTAATCTTACTTTTATTAGTAAGGTTCTTCAAAGGGTTGTAACACAGCAGTTATGTTACTAACTACATGAGAACAACATCACTGAAATCTATCTGTCATGTTTTAGGCTTCATCACAGCACAGAGGCAGCATGGGTTAACATGAGTAATAACCTACTAGTAGCATCTAACCAAGGTTTGTGTTGCCTGAGCATTTGACTCCATTGATAGTACTATAATCTTCATAGACTGGAAAATGTCTCCTGGTTTATATCTTACTTACTGAATGTTATCAGTATGTGCAGGGGGGGGGGGGGTCATAAAATTAGAAAATCACGAAAAGTTGATTTATTTAAATAATTCTATTCAAAAAGTGAAACTATACTATACACATTTGTTACACACAGACTGATATATTTCAAATGTTTATTTATTTTGATTTGATGATTATAACAGACGTCTAATAAAAAAACCCAAATTCCATTTTTAAAAGTGCTGGCCAACTGGAAAGAATAACCATGAAACGTATCAGCATGTATAGCACTCATTACTTAGTTGGGGCTCATTTTGCTCGAAATACTGCAGTAATTCATGCGGGGTGGCATGAAGTCGACCAGTCTTTGGCACTGCTCAGGTGTTATGAGAGCCAAGGTTGGCCTTCAGCTGTTCTGCATTATTGGGTCTGGCATGTCGCATCTTCTTTACAGTACCCCATAGATTTTCAATAGTGTTATGATCAGGTGAGTTTGCTTGACAATTAAGAACAGGGATACAATGGGCCCTAAACCAGGTATTTGTAGCTTTGGCACCCATCAATAGATTATTGTGTATAAAATCACACGGGCTGCATAAAGGTCCAGATGCAGTGGCAGAGACAGTGGTTTGACATGGGAGAAAACTTTGAGGGAGAGAGGAAGAAAAAAGCCGGTTAGAAACGGACCGCGCGCGTGCCTGTGTGTGTGTGTGTGTGTACGCGTCGAGGGAGGAGTCAGGAGAAAGAAAGGGCAGTCGGGTTGCACGCTCCACATAAAGTATCCACAATGCTCGAAACCCCGCTATTAGTTTCCATTAAAACTCCAGGAATCTCTCTCTCTCTTTCTCCCTGAGCGTTGGTTTACAATATTTCGGTAGCCGTAGAGAAAGTTACTTGAAACATCCTGGAGCAAAATAAGAGGAGAGGAACCAATTAAAGAAAAGTCTGATAACTCCTGGGGACAGGTGGAGAGCATCAAGAGACACTAACGGACCAAGAGGAAGAAGAAAGTTCGGAAAAGTAAGTTAAAATCTCTCTCTCTTTCTCTCTCTCTCTCTCTCTGTCTCTGTCTCTCGTTATGGCATGTACTGGTGTATTAATTAGAGATGCGGACAGGTTGTAATGGATTGACTACTTTTTTAAATTAGATGTTTAAAATGACCTTTTCCCTCTAATTTATTTTTTTTCTCCTGGTCTATACACACACACACACACACACACAGTCATGTCTTTATATACTTGTGAGGACCGTCTATATATTTAATTATGAATGTAGCTCTTTTATTCTAGCCCTAAACCTAACCCTAAACTTTATATTTTAAATATTTTCGCTAATTAACTTATTTTATTCATTTATTTATTTTAATTTTTAAAAACTGAAAAATAAAACATTTTAATTTCCAGGTCCATCCTATATGACCTCACAACACCAGTTTCCCACACAATGCTGGTGAACTGTTAAGATTTGGTCCGCACAACTATATAAATACATGCCCTCACACACACACGCACGCACTAAGAGAGACTTTAATTTAAATGGTATTTTTTAAAATAAATATTCCCACGTTACATTCTTCTTTCTTTGCCACAAGATATCTAATAACGTGATGGTAAAGTCTGAATTGTTTTATATAAAATTAAGTAAACTACATTTAGAAAGACGCGTCAGGATCGTTTGAGTATTTTTGGGCGGGGGGGGGTTATATGTGTGATGGGTTCATTATTATTTAGGCTGGCACGGTCGCGCAGTGGATAATGAAGCAAGAAGCAAGAAGATCCAGGGTTCGAGCCCCAGGTGGGGCGACTCTGGAAATTTCTATGTGGAGTTAGCATGTTCTCCTCGTGTTCGCGCGGGTTTTCTCCGGAAACCTCGGTTTCCTCCTGCATTACAAAGACATGAATTTACAGTTTCATTAACATTTGCAGTAATTAGCAGACGCTTTTGTCTAGAGCGACTTACAAAAATGCTTTAAGACATCAGTAAATATAATGTATTCTGAATAATCAGGAAACCAAACAAGAACTTCCTAAAAAAAACTGTTGCGGATTTTATTGAAGATAAGTGAATGATAGTTTAATTGATGTCTCTAAATTGCTTGTGTGTGTGTGTGTGTGTGTGTGTGTGCACCCTATGATGGATTGGCGCCCTGTCTAGTGTTGTTTTTGCCCTCGCGCCCTGAGTTTTCATCTTCCCTGTGACCCTAAAAATAGGATTAAGCGGGTATAAAAAATAAATGAATGCATGATTATTATTTAAACTTGCTCAGAATCTGAATGATCAATATTATATATGGTTATGGCCATCACAATAATAACCTGCGATGCAGTGATTTCCACTGAGTGCTATGTTGGTATATTAGAGCGTGCTCTGTGTGTCCATGTTTGTGCGCTCGTGGAGTGTCTCGTGTTAATTGTGAGCGCGCGCCGGACTGCTCGAATCCCAGGTCTGAGCCGACGCCGGCGATCAGCAGTCACATAGACAAATGCGTAAACGTGATTTTATAAACTCTAAAACGTCTAGACGAACGCAATGAACTACAATATATACCGTAAAACCTCGGGGACTTTCTTATATATTGTTATATATTATATATTATTCCTTAACTCTCCGTATTATTTTAAACTTTTATCCCAGTGGCAAAGTTTTCTGTGAATGTCTATAAACAACCGAATTAGTCATTTCTCAGTAGCAGAGGTGTATAGAAGATGTCATTAGTTATAAATAAATTGTCTTCAGTTCGGATCCGTCATTTAAAACAAACTTGGGGATATCTATATCTATAATTTTAACTGGATACCTTGATTTTCTTGTATAGATTTGATTTTATAGTCATTATTTAAATAGAGTTTATTTCCCAATATTGTTCTCATTACAAGCCTTCAGAGTTAGTACTATTTAATATAGTGCTGAAATTTATACTTTTAGGATTGAAAGTGTTCTTTTTGTTAGGTCACTTTTATAATAATAATAATAATAATAATAATACACTCAACTGGTATATATATTAAATATTAAAAATCAATAAAGCAATTTAGGCTTAGAATAAATGATTATACAATTTACTCAAATTTAATAAACAAAATTATTTAATAATCATAAAAATAACCTCAATTAATATTTTCTCATTGTAATTTATTTCTGTATATATTAATGTAATTTTATTGTTATATGAATTTATTAATAATTTATAATTAAACTGTGTATATACAGTACTGTGCAAAAATCTTAGGCACTTATTTATTTCAGTACTAAATTTGTTAGAGATGTTTATTATGTGTTTATTATTATTTGTTCTCTTGTACATTAATGAGTCACAGTGTACAATGATTTTATATTTCCAAATATTTATTTACCAACCAAAACATAATGTACATAATACATTCATACGACACAATACATTCCATAACACACCCCATTTTAGATAAAAAAATAAACATAATGAGGACTGCTGGGTTTTCAACAAAAAAAGAGACAAGTGTGACAGTCTGCAGTCTCCAGAAGATCTGCAAGCTCCAAGCTGTAAAGCTTACTAAATGATCTAGGTATAAAACTGTAAATAAAACACACCCCAGACTTCCTTCTATTTGGTTCTTTTTACTGTAACTTTATAGTGTTTTTTAAACAATTTCATTAGTATAGAAGACATCGTTGATTTACATAACGTCTTTGTCGTGTGTCTAAATGGTTTTCACACACAGTACTGTACAGTATTTATCTGGTATGTTTTACTGAGTGTCTTCAACAATCTCACACAGTTCTTCTCCGAGACTGCTATATGTATATATATATATATATATGTATATATATATAATATATATACAGATATATATATATATATATACATCCTTTTTTTTTCATCCTTCGGCTTTTTCCCTGTCACCAGGGGTCGCCACAGCGAGTTCCTCGCATTAGGATGATGTTTTACGCCGGATGCCCTTCCTGATGCAACTCTCACCCTTTCGGTCTTAGGACCGGACAATTTTAACTTCTCCAATTCACCTAGAATGACATTTTTTTTAGCATTTTCCAATTTACTTAACATGCATGTCTTTCGCCTGTGGGAGAAAACCGGAGTACCCGGAGAAAACCCACGCGAACACGGGGAGAACATGCAAACTCCACACAGAAATTCCCATGTCGACTGTCCCAGGGATCGAACCCGGGTCCTCTTGCTATGAGGCCACATATATATATATAATTTATTAATTTATATTAGTAATCAAAGTAGGAGAGTTATAGCTATAAATGCTATTTTTGACAAAAAAAGCTTGATCCTTCTTTGTAATGAGTAAAAAAGACTCTTTTGACTGAACTGCTTTTCCATTCATTTATTCATTCATTCGTTCATTTTCCATACCCGCCCTAATCCAAGTTTTAGGATCATGGGAATCCGGTGCCCACCCGGCAACTCTAGGCACAAGGGCAGGACAACCCTAGACAGGGTTTACCTGCAGATTCGCTCTGCAACATATATTTCCAAGTTCAAAAACAACTTCCTGCTTCTGCACATTCTTAAAAAATCATTTGAATGCACACACTCAGTGGAGACAGTTTCTCTAGGATAGTAATTCTGTATTATATTAATTATTGCTTTAATCATATACATTTTTTGACCCGGTTGAATCTCACTGCCACTTTTATTAGGAATAAAACATTTATTATAGGGATGCAGTTTCTAGAGTGGCATGTAAAGATGCCCTTCATAAGTTATCTATCATTCTGCCATCTGTTTTATTACAAATGTTTCTTTCGAAACTCTTTCATTGTTCTTTACTCTCTTCCCAATTGGCTCTCTTAACACACTCGTCATAATATTCACTGGTTTGTCATCAGTTATAAAACTCTCTTAGGGAAAATGCCACTGCACATACAGAGTTCACTTTACTGAGTATAACACCAGGTCGTCATCAGGCATCCAAATCCCTAAATCACATTCTTCCTATGGTTCATCTTTTTAATCAGCTGCTGCATACAACTGGAATATGCTAGAGTTCTTCCTGCCGCTGTGCCCAGAGTTGCCAGGTTGGCAATGAATGAATGTCAACCTGCTTATACAATGGACAGCTGTTAACACCCTATAACAAAGGGTAGCTTGTACTGAACTGGAGTGTTGTTACTTGTTTTGCAGCTTAGAAATTTTTTTTAGATTATAACGAACTCTCAATTTTTCAAACTTGCCCTTATCCCTAATGCAGAAAAATTTTTTCCTTTCTCGCTCTCTCTCTATCTCTCTTTCTCTCTCTCTCTGTCTCTCTCTATCTCTTTCTCTCTTTCTTTCTCTCTCATTTGTATCGGTGTCTGCGCACCTCTGAGGAAGATCTGGTTAATATCAGACCATTATCATACTAATGCACGTATAAGTAGCCTCCATAGCCCATCCAAACCAATATGATGAAGTGGGATGAAAGTTTTTTCCCCCATGTGTCTCTGGAATTGAGCCGATTACAGAAGTGCTCTGGGGCACGTTGGGGGATTTTCTTTTATTTTTTTAAGCTTGATGTTCGGCAGTTAGACATTGTTGATTAGTTTTTGTGCTAAGGCGTATAGGACTGATTTGTTATGATGGATCTGTAGCAGGGACAATTCATATATGAGCATATGGGTGTACTCTGGCACCCAGGCACTATTAATATCTGTGTTTTCAGTCTTTTCATTAATGTCACTAGCGGGAAAAGAAAAATGAAAATTAAAATATAATTATCCTTTTAAATATTGACTTCAGTTATGACTGAAGTGTTTAAAATACTGCAAGAATGAATAATAAAGCATTTAACTGAATCATTTTCATTTTAAAAATCAGGAGAGAAAAGGAAGTTTGTCAGGCGTACCTATTATTTGGTGTGTATTGGGTTGATCCAAGTTGGGCTGTTGTGTTAAATTAGAAATACAGTATTTTAAAAGTGTCTGGCCATATTTTTGTCTCAGTGGAGGTAAAAAGGGGCATGACTTCATGTAGAAAGAGTCCCTTTCTTACTCCCTGTGTCTGTCTCTCTGTCTCTCCCGCACTCTTTGACTAATCCCCAGGCTAAGTCAGCCCTTCAGGGCATGCTTCTGATCTGTCTCTCCATTAAGACAACCCTCCCTCCCAGCTCTGCATTTTCTTTTTTTTTCCCCTTTTTCTCTTTGCACCCATCCATCGTGATTCTCGTTCGTCTGTTGTTTCTCATACTTGCTCTCTTCCAGATTAAACTCTTGTCACCTTCCCTTTTTTTTGAGAATTGTTTTCATTTCTTTATTACAGTTACCATTGCGATCATTGCAATGCATACATTTGATCATGGACTTACTGCTGAAGTAGTTCCCTACTGTTTCTACCTTCTTCGTGTAAAAACAAGATAAGAGGATAAGACAGAGGAGGGCAGCATGCTTTTAGAGCCTGGGGCTATGGATGTGTACGAGTGTAAATTCTTCTGCTTGGTTTTGTTCAGAAAGCTAATTGCACTCAGACAATAGGTTTTCATAACATGCAAACTCATCACAGACATTTCCTAGGCTGGGGATCGAACCCAGGGATCAAAACTGGGTCCTTATTGCTGTGAGATGGCAGCACATACTGCGCCAGTGTGCCGCCATCGTATATATTATAAATAATTAAAAAAGTAGGCAACAGGAGTATCCGGTATATTTTAGTGTATAATAATACGATTGTTTTATTAGAACTCTTTTGAGTCGTTAGATGCAAAATAACCTTAACATAGGGTCACAGGAAGCCGGGGCCCACCCGGCAACTCTGGGCGCAAGGACAGGAACAAACCTAGACAGGGCGCCAATCCGACAGCAGTTGAGCTAACATGCATGTCTTTGGAATGCGGGAGGAAACCCATGTGAAGACGGGAAGAACATGCAAACTCCATACAAAAATTTCCAGAGTCGCCCCACTTGGGGCTAAAACTCAGGATCTTCTTGCAGTGAGGCCACAGCACTATCCACTGTGCCACCGTGCTGCCTGTTTTAGATATATTTAAAATATTTTAATATTAATCTTTAATTAGCACATAGAGATTACACAGATAAGCGTTTGGCCTGAGCAATGGTTCACTCTATTCACTAAATGGACATGCTGGGATGTCAGATGCTAATAGTAACATTATTCGACCAATTAGTGGCATGATTAATGACACAGAGGGTTGTTGTGAGATCACTGGCCAAGAGATTTATCTTCAGATCGATGCAAACGGAGTAAATAAGCCGTGTAAACTTATTAACGCAGAGACACCACTCTTTGTATTTACATACATGAACCTGTGCACCCATGATCATTCATACGCTGAGGCAAAGCAATGAAAGTGTCTGTGTGATACTGGACTAATGTGCTGACGAGAGTGAGACAGTGACAGTGGCTTGTCTAGTAATTAGATTCGGTTTACAACATACCCCATATGTGTTTTTCTGCACAGTCTAATCACAATGTTATTAGTAATGTGCAATTAGACATCTCTATTCTGTGGTAGTATAAACAGGGGAAAGAAAAGATTTTGGCCCATCAGTGCACATTCATAATCTTCACACCAAATCTTCAGTCTCAAGCCTTAAGTTATTTATGACATTGCAAATAATACTCTCTTCATCATTATCATTATTGGGACTTTCTGTGTGTTATATGTCTATATGGGGAGGATGGGAGTTGTAGTCTTGATGTTGCAGTACCAGCCTTGAAACCGAAACAACTCCTAGTACCGCAAAATCCAGATATGGCTGAAATTCTTTTGGGGAAGGCACCAAACACCCACTCCCCGAGTGCTCTGGATGCTGCTCACTGCTCTGCATATTTCACAAAGCGTTTGTATATACGTATATATGTGTGTTTCACTGCACAGAGGGTTAAATGCCCAGTTGCTCCCTGGGGACACCTTTTTCAATAGTGTCAAATAGATCGTGTTCACTTTCACTCACCCTCATCATCATATTTATAGCACAGAGTTTAACTAAGGTCAGATAACTATTTCTCAGGAACAATATGAATTTGTGTATCATATGTTCTTTTTATATTTATATTTGTTATATCAAAACCTAGTCAGATTAACAATCAAGAAGGTTTTAAACAAAAAAAAAGAAAATCCTTTTTCATAAAGTTCCATAACCCATAAAAAAATGAGAATATTTTAAAATGCTAAAAGTAAAAAACATTTAAAACAGGAGTCTGTCTCTCTTTTAATTATCTCATCATGGCACAGTGGCAGTGCTGTGGAAAATTTGGGAAATTTCTGTGTGTATTTTATATGTTCTTTCTATGTTTGTCCAGGTGCTTCAGTTTCCCCCAGCATCCCCGCTGTCACTTTCTGTAACTTTCATTATTCTAGCAACCTGCAAGCAGCCTGCACCTTTTGAACGCTGTAGCAGCCTGTAATAGTTCACATTACAATAATACAGGAAGTTACAAAGACATGAATTAGTGTTTCAATATTAATAAGCAAAGTCTGAGTGATATTTCGTGAGCTATGATTTCTGGTTTAAAACAATAAGCCAGCATTACACTTTTATTTGGTGGGTACATAGGGAGGTGAAAGGCAGGCTTGTTCAGCACTCTCATCATGGTGAAGATTTTAATGAACACACTTATATGCAGATTACGTCAAGTTAAAATAAATGCACTTTCAGCGGTTACTTTTCCCTGCAGCACATCAAATCTACACATACTACTCGCTGCTCATTGTCTCGTACTTCTCCTTTCACAAAACTATAGCAGACGATTAATGTGTGCAGCTTCAGGTGTGTGTGCTTACTCAGAATATCCCCAAAGCCTATCGCAGGTCAGGCAGTTGTCTGGCCTGCACCCCCAGGAAGATAGGAAGTCGCCTATCACCATCTGAATAATTCAGTTTTGTACTATATTCCACAGACATCAGTCTTCTTGGTGCATTTTGATTGGTTTCAACTGTGCACGGTGACTGTTATTTTCATTTCGTGCCTGTAATTATCTGTACAGAGCAAGGCCACTAGGGTCTTTACAGAAATTAATAAGAGCCAATAAGGCGAGAGGGGAAGCGAGTTATATTTAAGTAAACATTATGACTCCTCTAGAGGATTTGTATGTATAATTTATCTTAAAGCTCTGTGGTAGATAATTTGCCCCAATTCTGCACTGACAGGGCTAATAGGCCGTTGATGCATCATTTCCTTGATTGGATAAGTGAGCTAATAGTTGTGTTTTGATAGTGATTAGGATTTAGTTTAATGACTATTGTGCATAAGTATATAGATGTATTCTCACCGCATGTGATTATTTTCAGGAATTCAGCAACAGTGCACTAAGATTGTATGTTTTAATGTTTTCAGATATGTTTCTGAACCATGGATTACTGGACCAGTTTGACACTGAACAATAATTTCCTTCTAGCCCCATTCTGATGTTCAGTTTGCAAATCAGTAGGTTTGTCTCGACCACAACTTTCATTTGTGACCATGTGATTGGCTGATTAGATATTTTTGTTAATAAACTATGGAGCAGGTGTACCTAGTATATATTGGCTGGTGAGTGTGTGTATATATGTGTATTTTCGAAAGTATTCACTCATCTGCCTTGACTCATATATGCTGTAATCCAGTAATTTTGTATTTAGCCATTGAAGCTAAGGAAGAGGATATTTTAAAGACCAGGGTAACCACAACCTAGTGAATGAGCCATCTCTTTGTACTGTATACAGTATGTTTGTGTGTGAGAAAGAGAGAGAGAGAGAGCGGGGGGGGGAGGTAGTTTTCATCAGAAATGGAATTCCTACATTCATGCCTCAACTCCCTAGGGTGTCTTCTCACATTGGAACACACACACACACACACAAGAGATGTGCACACACATTTCTCTACTGTCCTTTGAACTTTCAGAGTCAGTGTCTGTCATGCTTTGCACTTCAAATAAACACGATGCATTCATAGACAATGGTCTTTAAATTCTCCTGACATTCTCAGTTTGCAGGTTGAACTTCAGCTGAATCTCATTTTTTTTATTTATTCTAATAAGGAGCATCTTTTTCTTCTTCTACTTCTTTTTCTTTCGGCCTCTCCCTCAATCTTTTCCACCTCACTATATCCTCTAAATATTCTGCTTTCACGCCAGCTACTTGCATGTTTACACTTACCACATTCATATATCTCCTTGTTGGTCTTCCTCTCTGCCTCCTGTCTGGCAATTCCATATCTAACATCCTTCTACCAATATATTCACTGTCCCTCCTCTGTACATGTCCAAACCATCTCACTCTGCGCTCTCTAACTTTGTCTCCCAATTTTTCAACCTTTACTTTCCCTCTGATTTCATTCTAAATCCTTACTCCCAACGAGAACCTCAACATTTTAAGCTCTGCCCTCTTCAGCTCGGCTTTCTGTCTCTTAGTCAGTGTCACTGTCTTCAAACCATACAACAAGGCTGGTCTCACTACTCTCCTATTAACGTTTTTTTTTTACTTTTGCTGTGACACTTTTGTCACACATCACTCCAAACACTTTTCTCCATCCACTTCATCCTCATTTGTTAGTCTGTATATCACTAGAGCAAACAAGAAGGGGTTCAGAGCCGATCCTTGATGTAGGCCCACCTGTACTTTGACGCTATATGTCACGCCTACTGCACATCTCACTACTGTCATTCTATGAATGAGATCATGTCCTGCACCAATGTAACATACTTTTCAGCCACTCTGGACTTTCTCATACACCACCACAGTCCCTCCCTCAGCATCATATCATAAGCTGTCTCAAATCTGCAAAGACACAGTGTAGCTCTTTCTGACCTTTTTTGTACTTATTCAACAGTATTCTCAAAGAAAAAAATGCATCTGTGGTGCTCTTTTTTGGCATTAAATCATACTGCTGCTTATATATAGTCACTGCTTGTCTAAGCCTAGCTTCCACAGCTCTCTCCCAAATCTTCACTGTGTGGCTCATTAACGTTATGCCCCTTTAATTGCTACAACAAGTAGTAGCACATCACCCTTGTTCTTATAAATCGGTACAAGTACACTTTTCCTCCATTCCTCAGGCATCATTTCACTCTCAAAAATTTCATTGAATAAGCTAGTCAAAAACACCACTCCCATCTCTCCTATACATTTCCATACCTTTACCGGCATGTTATCAGGTCTGACTGCTTTTTTCTTCTTTATTCTTTTCAGGGCTTTTCTTAATTCAGCTTTGTCAATCTTTGCTACCTCTTGTTCCACATTTTCTATGCATTCCACTCCTCTTTCCCTGTCATTCTCTTTATTCATCAGCTTCTCAAAATATTCCTTCCAACTTACCCTCTCTTCACTTGCCAGTACATTTTCATCTCTATTCTTGCTCACCCTGACACATTGCACATCCTCTATCTCTCTGGCTCGCCGATACAACTCTTTCTCTCCTTCCTTACTGTCTAACCTCTCGTACAACTCATCACAGGCCTTCTGCTTTGCTACCTCCCTCTTTGTCACCTATTCAGATGACCCACCAAGTACCATTCTGCCTATCTGTCTAATCACTGTTGCTGCTTCTACTCATTCATCTGAAAGCTCTTTACCACCACCCAAAGCCTTTTTCAACTCCTTTCTGAACTCCTCACAGCATTCCTCGTTTCTCAACTTCCACCATTTGTTCCTCTTCTCTACGTTTGCCTTTTTCCTCTTGTTAACCACCAGAGTCATCCAGTTGTTAACTCGGGCCACAACCACTCTGGCATTGAGAAACATTGATCAACTTGCATAATTGATTTGGAAAATGTTTTACACCGTATGCCCTTCCTGACGCAACCCTCACCATTTATCCAGGCTTGGGACCGGCGCTAAAATACACTGGCCTGTGCTCACTAATGGCTGGTTTATAATAAGGAGCCTTGATTTCTTAAAATATTGCTTCTCAAATTTGTTACCAGCACAAGAACTGATTTATAGTCTTCTACTTCTGGTGTTTCATGTCGCTGAAATAACACATCGCAAAACACATCTATTCAAAGTGACTGTACAAAGCTGACAGTGCAACTTGGCGCCCTGTGTGGAAGAAGACCTACTTTCATGTGGATGTGATTTGTCATTCTGTACAGCTCTCAGCAGAGCAAGAAAGCAAGTGATGCCATCCGTAAGAGGGACCTAAAAAATAAGGTTGCGTCCTCTGTAGAGAAAAAGGGAAGGAACTCAGTAAATCAAGGTGGAAGAAGTTTATCATCAGCAGCATGGAGCATTTAAGCAATGACCAAAACAGTTGGAGTTGGAGAGATGATGCATCAGGGGATGGCTTGGCATTGCTTCAACCCTAGGGGCTGGGGTGTGGAGTTTGGGGCATAGATGGAGGGAGGTAGGAAACTTTGACACCTGTCCAGCTGGGGGCTCTATTCCTTGAAGACTTTGATACTGGACACCCAATTATTGCTAACAAAAATCTTTAATTTATTCATTCATTAATTCATTTATTTTCTATTTCCATTTAAACATGGCTGCGGGGAAGCCAGTGCCTAAAAAGCAGCACAAGGCACAAGGGAGGAAGAATCCTAGAGAGGAATTCCATCATAGGAAGCTCACTTGCACACTCAGTCTCTGAAAGCAATTTAGAGATGCCAGTTAGTTTACTGCATATCTTTGGATTGTGGGAGGAAACCGCAGCACCCCATAGATGAAAACCACAGGGACATAGGTATAACAGGCAAACTCCATACAGAAAGGACATGCAAAATGGCAAACAAAGCGGGGAAACATAAACAGATAACACTACTGACTGCTATTCACCTCTTGACATCTGTTTGAAATCAATTTCTTTCTTTCTTATTTCTTTTTCTTCTTCTTCTTTTGGCCTCTCCCTGAAGATGACGTTAATTAATAAACAATAAACAATGATTTACATCATTCCTTCCTTCATACATTTTCTTCCGCTTAATACACAAGGGGTCAGGGGCAGCCAGTACTCACTTAACAACTCTGGGTGCAAACCCCCATTCTTCTTCGTCTTTCGGCCTCTCCCTTTTATCAG
>JAOUQV010186916.1:21656-40097 GCA_028565295.1 Aspidoras spilotus
AAGCTGCAGCTGTTTGCAATTATTTGTAAGTCATTACATTCTTCAAACATTTTTATTGACTTTTTAGAAATACTTACAAAATGCTGAGACAATAACAGTTTATTGTTGCCAAACCAATAGTGCATGGCAATGTTGACCTTCAAATACTATGTGATATGGATGTGGCCCAAGAATTTATAGTGATCATAACTCACAATGACTGTAAATGACAGTTTATCCCAGATGGCATTTTTATTACCATAGCCCAAGATAAGGGGGAGAGAAATGCAGCCAGTGCAGTGTTATCGGGATCAGCATGCTTAGATCTGAGTTTTTTTGCAGCTGAAAGCTCAGCTGTGATTCTCAAGAGAAGGGTTATTTAGGCAAAATGTTAAGAACAGAATATAGGAATGTTAGTTCTTGTTAACATAAATGAAATGTTCTGCATATTCTTCTTTTGTAAGCATCTCTTTGGTGCTTCTCTTTACTGCCTTGCAAAGAAAATTTTGAGATGTGAATTTATTTTTGTTTGGTTGATTGAATAGCTGATGATTTGGCTTAACCTGTGCATAAGAACACAATAACCCTTACATACTTTAAGCAAACATTCACATTTCTGTGCTTTTTATATTGACTCTAATTTGACACTAAATTTAAACAAATCATTAACAAACCAAAAATTATCTACCAAGGATATTCAGACATACAACACACTAATTGTACAAGTTAAATAATATGTAATAATAATAATATGTGATGTAAATAATGTATTTAGAATACAATCTAATGAAGTTTATATATTTTTGTAAATATTTATGTAAATGCTTTCAAAACCAGTCTGATTCTTGCTGTAAATTGTCAATATCACTGTTTCAATGTTGTAGACTTTTAACTTTTATATATAGTATAGCTTATATTTAAGTGTCATTACTTAATGATTTTTAAGCTTGAATGAGAAATTGCCCAAGGTCAAGCTGGATTTAGGCCTAAGATGGCGTCGATGTGTCGTAAATCGGAGTTGTGAGTACAGATCTTTGGCTAAACTTAATTATTTTAATTCCCTGCAGACATCTGGGCGAGGAGGAGGAACAGTGACTGTGTACAAAAAAGATTTTAAATATAGACAGTGCGCTATACCATCCTCATTTACCAGCTTTGAAACTACGATCGTGTTCTTATTGTCGGGGATTTTAACAATCATGTGTGCTGTCCGGTAATCCGCTGGTTTTCTTAAACATCACGGATTCTTTTAATTTAGTACAGTGGGTGTCTGGTCTTATACATAAACATGGACATACTTTAGATCTGGTTCTCTTTCATGGTTTGTCTGTGTTCAATCTAGAGATGTGTAACAGTGGGATTTCTGATCACATGCCTGTTTTATTTTATGAATTTATGCAGTTAAATTTTGCCCTCCTGGTCCTGGTTTTAATCCCTTCACTGCTGGTCAGTTCTCTGCTGCCTTCGATCAACTCCTGATGAAGCACCTGTTCATACGGCAGAGCTCAACTCCAGATTTCAGTCCTCCTTCTAAACCATACTGGACTTGGTGGCTCCATTAAAATTCAGACAGCCAAGAGTTAAAACTGAGCTGTGGTGGGCCATATAAAACCTTCGAGCTCTCCATGTGATACTGTTATTTCTCACTAAAGAAGTTGTTCCCAGTATAGAGCAGCAGGCTTTAACCATTATCAACAATAGTTTGTCCTCTGCTGTTGTTCTTGTGCATTTTAAACATGCAGTAGTGCATTCTCTGCCTAAAAAACCTGGCCTCGATCCCATAGATTTGGTAAATTATAGGCCTATTTCCAAGCTGCCTTTTATTTTAAAATCTTTGGAGAAATTGTCTATGCTGGGCTGAAATATTATTTGGATGAACATATAAATCATAGAGGTTTTTACTCTGGTTTTAAAACCCTGCATAGTACAGAGTCTGCGCTTAGGGTTTTAATTGATATATTCCTGTCCAATGACTCATCGTGTAATCCTGCTGTGGTTAGATCTGGCTGCAGCTTTTGACACAGTGGATCACAATATTTTAATTGCAGCACTTTGTGGCCATTTGTAAAAGGCTTTGGAATGGTTAACAGACAACCTTGTGTGTAAAATCTGATCGTGCAAAATCCTCCTCAGCTCCCTGTCATAGGGCTTTATTTTAGGACCTCTCCTGTTCTGACTCTATCTGCTTCCACTGGGTTCCATTTTAAGAAAACATCCTTTCATTGTTATAATGAATATACCAAGATTTATGTCCCTCTGAAGAAGAAAGATGCATTTTTATTAAACTGCTTCTTCTATGTCTTGAGGACATTAAAGCCGAGATGTCTGTAAACTTTTTACATTTTAATGAAAATAATTGATGCCGTTTGGTCACAGTGGTTTCTGTAGAGCCAACCAATAGTAGAGAAATGGACATGGATTTTAAACTGGATCGCCAGATTGGTGTAGTAGTGCAGTCCTGCTTTTATCACTGTATGCTGTATTCTTTCCAAGAAGGAAACCAATAGTCTGGTATTTTGTTTTTTTCTGTAAGTTTCTATGTCTTTATCATGTCTTGTCTTGTGGGTGTGGAGGAACGTAATTTCAATCTGTGTATGTCCTGAACATATTGAAGACTTGACAATAAAGTAACTTTATATCTTTGAATCACTTAAGACAGGTGGTAAAGGTGAAGCCTATTTTAGCACATAAGCACAATAAATCATGCCTTAATTGCATTTCAGCTTGATTACTGGTTTGCACTTTGTTTCGTAGTCAGCCAGTCCTCCCTCAAAAGCCTCCAGTTGGTGCAGAATTCTGCTGCCAGGCTTCTAATAGAATCACGTAAGAGGGAGCAAATACCTCCCATTGTGGCCTCCCTCCACTGTCTTTCTGTGCATTTTTGAGTTCATTTTAAGATTCTTTTTTTGTTTTTAAATCCTTAAATGGGCTCGCCGCGCCTTACCTCTCCGAGATCCTCTATCCGCATGTGCCCACACAGTGCCTTCAAAATCAACAGTGTGTGCAGCTTTCAGGACAGCCAAAAGGAGGCTGACAAAGATATAACCTTTCACCACGTCTCTTCAAAATCATAGGAGAATAAGTGATAAGAAAAACACTGCAGCGATTTAGGACTGATGGAAAGACAGTTAAGAATCTCAGATATGCTGATGACACTGGTTTAATGGCCACATGAAAAGATAACTAGAGGAGCTGGTGTCTCACTCATACTGAGGAAACTGCTAAGGAATACGACATGCAGATAAATGCAGCAAAAACAAAATTAATGACGATACTCAAGACATATTGAGATCATAGAGAAATGAAGATGTTTTGTGCAAGTGAACTTTAAAGTAGCAAAAGCTTTGGACTATGCCAGAAATTAAGTCAAGAATGTGGTGGTGATTAAATTGACAAAGATTTATAAAAATAAGTCAATAAGCAACAACACCAAGCTACTGCTGGTGAAAGCCTGGCCTCTGACCAGTAGATACATGGATGTGAACCCTGGACGCTAAAGAAGGAAGAGGAGGGCTCTATACTTTTGAGAACAAGTTCCTCCGGAAGATGCTGAGGATCTCTTAAGCAAAGATGATAAACGCTGAGCAAGTGTAACGATAGATGAACGTTTAATGACAGTAGATCTGGAAGACTGCGAATAATCTGAATTCACATCCTGAACTGGATTATTACTGGCATGAATGCTACAAGCAACACAAGACAGAGGGCATTAGAGAAACCTGACTCATCCATGCACCCAACCAGGCAATGAGGCGATGTCAACGTACAATGACACAATTTAATGTGTAATTATTCGGTTTTTGTTGTTTAGTGACCATAGTATGTCTATATTCCCCACCCTTCTTGTGTTGTGTTTGTCGTTGTTGTAGTTGTAAGCTGAACATTTACAGTATTTATCTTTCAATAATGAACTTTAAAACATTAGTATAGTTGTTAAATAATTATAGCCATTAAAAAAAAATGGGACAGAGGCACGTTCAGTGTCAACCTTTGCATCACTCTTACCTTTACATACCTTCAAATATGCTCCCTCTCAGCCCCACCTATTGCAACCCCATGTATCACAAATTATATTTTTTAGAATTGTCACTGGTAACAGGTTCTTCTCAGTTTTTAGGACACAACAGTCATCGGTCATACAAGACAGCAATGAGTGTGCGTATCGGGAGGCAGTTGAATGGTTAGTGCATTAGTGCAGGCAGAACAATTTGAAGCTGAACATACTCCAAACTGTGAAGATACAGTAAGAGTGGGCTTTAGGACACATCCCTTACCACTGCCACCCTTCACTTTAAACAACCCAGTGATAACTGTTCAGGCTTTCAAGTTTCTGGGAACTACCATCTCTCAGAACCTGGAATGGGAGCTCAACATCAGCTCTGTACAGAAAATGGTCTAATGGAGGATGTACTAAAACTGAGAAAATCCACCACAGGAGCTAATGAGTCAGTTCTACTGCGATTATTGAACCTGTCTTGTGTACTTCTATCACAATTTTGGAGCAGCAATGAAACAAGACAGGAACAGACTGCAGAAAACAATAAGTACTGCTTAAAATATCGTTGTTGCGCCTCCGCCCAACCATCAAAACTTGTACACTTCAAGAACCAGGAAACAGGTTCACCCTGGAAACAATTTATTTCAGCTCCTTCCCATTTGCAGGCGATAGAGAGCACAACTCACAAAAACTAGCAGACACTCAAACAATTTCTTTCCTCATGCTTTTACACTCATTAACAGCAGATCTACAACATTAACATAATTTTTTTTGTTGAACTACAATGCACAGTGCACTTTGTATATTCTTTAAATTATAATTATCTGTATATTTGTACTAATCAGAAACCTTCAAACAGAAGCAAATTACGGTAAATGTTTACAATACTCTTACTTAACTCATTGTGCTAATTAATTAGAGGTATGATATGCTAACATACTTTTTTGTTAACTCACAGACCTAATCACTTAGAGACTTGATATGATAGCTAATATACTTTCTTGTTAACTCATTGTGCTAATCAATTAGAGGCTTGATATGTTAGCTAACATTCTTTCTTGTTAACTCATTGTGCTAATCAATTAGTGATTTAATATGTTAACTCGATGAGTCAGTGTGACAATTATGTAGGGGAAATTTAGTAAGCCATTGATATTCAACAGTTATGTATGAATATATCAACAGTGGCACCACCTACTTTAATAATTGTTTCTTTGATCATAGGCAACAATATTTAGTCTCATTTAGGAATCACTTATTTGAACCATTCAGAACTTAATAACCACAGGCAGTAACTTAAGTCATTGTAAAACTGTGGAGAAAGATGAATGGACATACAGATAAAATGACAGCAGGTCGACAGGTAAGACTTGTTATTTAATTTTACCTTGGCTTGGTGGGTGTGCATGTTTGTGAGGGTGTGTGTCTAAATGTTTGAGGACATGTAGAGTACAGGCAGGAGAATTTTCTAACATGATACTTTTGAGACTAAGAAAAATAGACTGGCAGCTTGGTGGCGCAGTGCTTAGTGTTGCAGCCTCACAGCAAGAGATTCTGTGTTTGAGCCTTGGATGTGGTGACTGCAGAAATTCCTTTGTGAAGTTTGCATGTTCTCTCTGTGTTTGCACAGGTTAATCGCTGTATCTAAAATGGGCCGGTAGTGTGTGAATGTGTGCTTGATTGTGTGTGTGTACCCTATGATGTATTGGCGGCCTGCCCTTGCGCACAGAGTTGCCGGCTCTCCCGTGACCCCAGAACTGGGATTAAATGAATAAATGAATGAAGCACAGAGAAATCTAGCTAATGATGTCAGTTATGCTGCCGGCCAGACACATAATCTCATGATTAAATAGCTGTATTTATCACACATCCAGCGTGTGACTTAGCCTTAAACTTAAGTATTGTAAACTGCAGTCTATGATAATTTTTTTCTGCTCTTCGACTCACAGATGGCTGCAAACTCTGATCCCAAAATTTTCTGATTATATTTCTCTATTATCCTGCATCTACTGTTTATTGCCAGCGGGCGGGGTTTACATGATTTTGGATGTTGTCTTCATCAGTAAATCAGAGTGTCTGTATTTGGGTTTCAAAAATGTGCTTATATGTACTTTTTGTCCTCATGACAAAAAGTGTGGCAGTGTGGTACCGTGCATGTGACCATTTTCTACCACTCGTCAGATATCTATATGTTGAGGTAAAAAAAGGTTAAATGCAACACATACTGTATGTATAGTCAAACAATGATATGTTTATATTTAACTAATTCATGTAGGAGGAGCACAGGTTGACCTACAAGAGTGAAGGCAGGAGCACACAGGTAAACTACACCCTGTGTAGACAAGGTCAGGAAATGTATTAGAACAGCATGACAGTAGTGTGATATTCTGTAGGAGTGACAGATAAAGGAGCTTCAAGATAAAAATGGGACTGCATTAAGGATCTGTAACACTAGTAAGACAGAATACATGTATGTGAATGAGATGAAGGCAGGTAGAACAGTCAGGCTACATGTAGAGGGGGTCACAAAGGTGCTGGAATTTATAAACTTGGGATCAACTGTCCAAGCAGATAGAAAGTGTGGAAAAGAGGTGAATACAGTATATACAGTACAGGCAGGATAGAATGGATGGGGAAAAGTCAGGAGTGATGTGCGAAAAAGGGGTTGCAGCAAAAGTAAAATAAAAGGTCTATAAGAGAGTAGTAAGACCAGCCTTATTGTATGGTTTGGTGGCAATGACTACATGACAGTAAGCAGAGCTGGATGTGGCAGAGCTTAGGATGTTGAGGTTCTTATTAGGAGTGACCAGAATGGACAGGATTAGAAATGAATACATCATAGGGACAGCACAGGTTGGAAAATTGAGAGACAAAGTTAGAGATGGCTGACTGGGATGGTTTGGACATGTGCAGTGGAGGAAGAATAGATATTTTGGTAGTAGGACGTTAGAAATGGAGCTGCCAAGCAGGAAGCAAAGAGGAAGACCAAAAAGTAGATATACGGATGTGGTCAATGTGGACATGCAGGTAGTTGGTGTGAAGATGCAAAGGACAGAGTAAGGTGGAAATAACTGACTCACTGTGGCGACCCCTGATAAAAGGGAAAGGCTGAAAGAAGAATAGAAAAGATTTAATGTCAGTAGTTTATTGTATATGTTAAAACTTATCCCTTGTGATTAATAAAATAATAAAAAGGGAAGAAAAATTGAAAGATTAAATCTATGCTTTGTCTAAAGATTAACACATTCCTAATTCTGTTAACATAGATAATGCACCAGTTATAGGTACATATTTGTATTATTGGCATAATATGTTATAAATGGGACAACTGGTTTTTCAATTAGAATTTTACATTATGTAGGAGAGAAGCACGCATTAGAGACAAATACATCATATTTCCCATATCAATATTTTGTCAAACTTTGTGTCTTGTTAAATGTCCATTTTGAAGTTGTAGATATTAAAATAAATTCCGTTTTAATTCCATGTTCTTTATTTAATAAAGTGACATCAAAGTAGATGGTATCCTTTTGTCCCTTGGGCCATCATGAGAGCGGGGGTCTTGTGGTCTGTGACCCATTGTTTATTGACCTTGTAATAAGTTCATGGCAGACTAGTGTGTGTATTCTCCTTATGAAAAGGCCATCTGGTCAATACATGGGTTTCGGCTGTCTTCCATCCATTGTTCTGCAAACGATTTCCAGGGCCAATCTATGAGATAAGGCCCCAGCTTTTGTTTTTATCTCATCTTCCTCTGTAGCTTATATGTGTACCTAGTTATTCATGTACTTCTGCTTGAGATCATTCTGTAGGAATTTTTTTAATCTAGTTGATGATAAGAAAAGTAGAAAACAAACACTGATTATATACATTTAGAAGTTAGATTAATTAGCATAATTAGCATCAATTAGCACTGCTTAATTTAAAAATATTAATGGCATCAGCTCTCTCATAATTTACACTAAGTGTTTTATCGGGTCTGATCTGATTGTGATGAACCCATTTAAGGATGGGTTCTTTGCGACCCCTACTGATTTTTATTTGGTAGATGACAAGGGAAAATTTGTAGGTGACCAGGTGTGGTCTTTCCCATCGGGGCAGGAGTGCACATGCCAGTTTCTGACCTGGTTTTGGAGCGTTTCCCAGTTGGGCAAAGATGTAGTACAACACCTTGTACCCGACCTGAAGCTCATCATACGATGCCTTTTTGTCACAGTATGCTTTACACATTTCAGCACACTTATCAAGATGCTGCTAAGCAAATGCAAATGTGGTTTGGTGGTGATGGTGAAGGTCTGACATTAATATGTCCTGTATGCTGTGGCTAGGCTAGCTTCACTGTGAAGTAAGGTCTTTTTAAGGGTCCGCATCACCTTTTCTTCAGGTTTTCCCCGACAAAGGGTTTATCTTTCTTTAGGAGATTGTACAACTATTTTACGGCATATCTTTCAATAAACAAACGTGAATAGTTACAATCGCCTAGGAAGCTACAGAGTTTGGACAAATTGGTTGGTGCCGTTAGATTAGTTGGGCCCTGTATTCAGCCCAATCAGTGTAGAACCCCATCTGAACCCACGAGAAGGCCCACAGAGTTGACTTTGGTTTTGCACCATTGGCACTTGGACAAAGATTTTACCTCCTGCCGTGCTGAGTTGGTTTAGTACATTATCTATTTTTGCTAGGTGTTCTTCCAATGTTACATGGCACATTAGGACATCTTCTACATAAATCAATGTCCCCTGTTCTTGGCCATCTTGATAGTGGGACTCGATTTAACTTTCGATAGTCGATCGTAAATTTTCACTTACCATTGGGCCTCATGACTGGCCAGAGCGAATATGTACTTTTGCATGGCCTAATAATAAATTTTTCCATGAGACTATTTTGTGATGATAAGTGGATCTTATATTGGTGTACACATGTCGGAGTGGCATCAGGTTTGGTCTGGATATGAATGATATAGATATCCATTGAATATTATGCAAAGAAACTCGATATTTGAGAATAATTTGGCGGAGTTTGTCACATTCATCTACCGTTTTAGAGCGTCAGATTCATTCATCTCTTGTTTGATTTGATCTGTGATTTAAGCTGTCGGTTGCCCTGGTCACGACTTTATTGTACTGTCCTGAACTTGGGGATACTTTTGAGGGTTAGCAAAGATAGACATGACTAAGGTGGTTTGCAGAGTCATGTGGCTGTCATCAGTTAGGTCTACTCTCCAGATGGATTAATCCCCTATTAATGTGGAGTAGACCATAACAGACCCGTGCGGCTTAGTATATACTGATTTGCCTTCAGGTTGGTCAAGTAGGGGCTTGGGTATGGGATCGATTATGGGAACCCTAAGTTTGAAATTATGGAACTGGGCTGATGAGCCAGACTAACAGGCTCAACATGAGTAAAAAAATATTTTCATTATTGTCAACGAGAAAGTGCACTGCTCTTGCATGTATTTTCACAGAGAGTATTATTGTGTCAACATGAACATTGAGTCTCACTAACATATCGGCAACTATATACAGTGCATGTGGGAGATCAGGAGTTAATTTCTTCCATGAGTTGACTGGAACTCGGCCAGAGCCTTTTAAGGTTACTAGCTGGGAATTTTCCTCAGCTAGGCTATCAAAAAACTGCTGACTGATGAGAAGTGATCAGCCTATAGGGCTAAGACCACATCTTGTACATTCATGTCTTCAAGATTTACACCCCCACTTGTTTGTGGGCAGTGCTCCTGGGTCGTCAGGGAACACAGAAATGTGTCTTGCTGTGTTAATGTCTCGGCTGGGGGCCATTCTGTCATGTCTGTATTTCCTATTATCACTTCATCCTCAGGTTGCCTGGAGAATTTGAGGTTCATGATTCATTTATATCGTTGGGGGATAAGGTATTGGCTCACTCACCTGTGCCCAAATCTTAAATCTCTGAAAACTGATTAGAGGTTTGAAGCAGTTAAGAAGATCTTTTCTGAGGAGCAGTGGATTTTTCAGAGAGATATGGATCTGGTGTATGACACTTTTTGGCCTGATACTGAGTTTGACAAGAGCTACAGATTGTATGGTCATGCTATGGTGAGAATAGTGTTGTATGCTAAGAGCACAGGGCTGTACCTGTAGCTCACGGGTTGGCTCGTGAAGCCGGGGCTTTTACCTGATTAAATAAGGTGAACGATATTAATGTGATATCAGCTGAAGTGTTGAGGAGAGCATCATGGAAGATATTATCTTCGAGTATGGTGGGAATGTATAATGTCACTCCTTTCTCAGTGTGATAACTGAGAATCTTAGAGGTAATGACAAGAGGTTATTCACACAGGCGTATTTCTTTTGGGTCCAGCTGGACAACCAACATTGCACTGGGCGGAACTAGTTTTTTACACTCAGAATTAGATTTTCTGCTACATTAGGTGATGAACGTGCCTCAGTTACTCAGTTGGATGGCCATAAGCCTGACTGATTCTGTTACGGCAGAGACTGTGAAAAAGTCTGCTTTCCTGTTTGCTGTTTCCTAATTTCCAATACTCGCTGGAGAGTTTCTAACTCTTCTGGACTTAGTTCTGTGGGTTTTGGTTATTCTTATTTTGGAGCACCTGGTGCTGATTATGTGAAAATGTTGGTCCCTTTCCGTTATTAAAAAATAATTTCTTTCCTGTTGAGGGGATTGAGGATGCCGCTGATTATGTTTAGTGATTTCTTGGTCCTGATGACCGTAAGGTTTTCTTAGCGGGGATCTATCTTGGCGATAGCCTAATGGGCCTCGTTTTGGGTAGTTATTAGAATGGTCAGCATGAGACTGAAACCACTTGGGTTGTGGTTAGCGGTTGTTGTATGCCTTGCAATCGTAACTGTGTCCTTGTTCTTGATTAATAGTATGAATTGGTCCAGAATTAGCTAGGTTGTGTTTGGGATTTAGTTGTGAAGCACCTTCCAATTTCATTTATGTAGTTTTGAGACTGAGCAGTTTAGGGCTTTCTAACTTGACCGCATTGCGCTCGTATTTTGCAAAAACTTTTATGGTTACTCACGAAATCCCTTACTATTTAAGAAACAGGGACAAGCGGCCATGCCAAAATTGTGACTGCTAGAGAGGTGAAAGTTTTGGATGAATAACGTGTAGTTACTCCTCCATGCCAGGTTGGTTGCTGGACCTTAAAATGGGCTTGGAGGAGGCAGTCTTAATACAACATTAGTAATTCTGACCATCCCTGCTTTACATGGAGAGTCACAGTCAATACAACATTTGCAATTGAGTCAGAATATTCTTCTTCTAACTCCTGACTGAGAAGATGTTAATTGTTGTGGACTTCCTTTGTTTTTTTGTTTCATTTGATGAATTAATGACTTTCCAGCTAGATGTACCTTTTAAAAGTTAAATTAGATCCTCTGCGGTAGCATCTGGAAAGTTTCTCAGATAGTAATCAATGTCCTTCAAATATTGAATGACATTGTCAGAACCATCATATTTGGGATCAAATAGAGCAATGTTATGAACAATTTTATCAATATCTGTGTCCGTAGGACCTGGTGTGAACTGCATAATTGAACTAGTTCCACTCCTTATGGGAGATGGTTGTCTCCCATATGTCTGTTGGATATGAGCAAGTCGTTCGGGTCTGAGAGGAAATTTTGTGTATGTTCCTGCGGCCTTTTCATGACCTTGAGGAATCAGTTCCCTATTATCTAGTTCTGCAGGTGACTTTGCCCTGCCCAGTGGTTGAGAGGGATTTGGACCAAGATAATTTGATAGTTCTTGTTGAGTCTCTGTAATCTTCCTCTCTTTATGGCTAGGCTGATTTTGGCTTTCATTTTATCAATTGACTCCTTGCCATCAGGAGTTGCTGCTGAGTTATTGCTAACTCTTCCTTGAGTTATTTTATTTCTCTTTTGGCCGTATCCTGACCTTCCTTTGACTAGCCCATCTTGGATTGGGCTCGATTTAGGAGTTTGGTGGCTTTCACCACACGGTACACCAGTTCATCATTTCTACTTTTAACTGACTCTAGCTCTTATACTAGGCCAAATCTTTCAGTTACAGTTACCTGTGAGTTCATATTACACTGGTCAATTGTCTGGTTGAGTTTTGATTTCTGTTGCCTGGCTTTCTTCCTGTTTATTAAGCATTGTACAATCTCATATCTCTTCCAGCTCTCTGGATTGCCTTTTGAGCTGAACCAACAACACCACAGTCATTTTACCTAATGTTTTGGTTAATTTCTTGCCTTTGAGACCTTTGGTAAGGTAGAGTGATGTCCACTCGCTCATCAGTGAGTTTATTTCAGAGGGCCATGTGCTATCAATAGTGAGCATGTAATCCTGTTTTGACTTCTGATCAAAAAAAAAATGAAGGATTAAATTGTTTTTTCTAAAAACCTTTAAATTCCAATGAACCATGTATGCAATAACTGGTTGGATTAAACAATTGTTATATCTATGAATATCACAGTTGTATCTTTCTTTGGAAAGAGGAAAACACAGAAGGAAAAATAATTTTAAATAAATATTTTTTTCTTTTTTTAATTAATGAATTCAATCAATTACCACTAAGTATGCATTAGGCATTCACTGTCATGTCACTAAGTCGTTAAAAATAATTGTTGACACTAATGTATGGTTTAACTAAAAGATTCAAAGTGTTTACAAATGTTATATGTAAAATTAGTTCTTAGGTTTAACCATTAAAGACTAGCACCAAGCTATCTGTGGCTAATGAAGTGGCATTGTAAACTCTCAATTTAAGATAAAACTTCACTATATTGGCCACCGAGTGGCAGTAGAACACATCGGAAATGTAATTCTTCTATAAGAATTATAATGCCTGTGTCAACCATTAGGTGGTAGCGTACCCAAAAGGGGGAGGGTACCTAGGATTGCGTCAGGGGGCAACGTCGGTAGTGACGTAAATAAGACCCGCCCTATTTATGGGTTTGAAATGCAAGCTGATTCAGAGCTCACTTGTTGTGAATGTTCGCTTGACCAACTCTCCACACCAGGAGAATAAACGAATTAAATAACCATGTATGCATAAACAGGTCCTAGGGTGTTTTCTAACAGACTTTACAATGTGGTGGCAGCAGAGAGTAAGAGAATGAGCACAGAGTAAGAGAGAGAGAGGTCAGAGCTAAATCTTACTGAAAATACAAACATATCGCAGCAAAATGGCCTTTTAAATCTATAATTTAATCTATAAATTTTACCTTGGCTTGGAGCATGTGTGAGGGTGGGTCTGTGTGCGCGAGGGTGTGTGTGTATATGTAAGTGTTTATTAATTCAGGAGGACCAGGAGAGTTCAGGCGGGAAAATACTCTAATACGATAATTTAGAGACTGAGAAAATACACAAATTATTCAATTTGGTTACATATTAACCAATGCCCAGTCAGATGACACATTTTCCACTTACGTTTTCAGGTTTCTGGCGGTATACAGCTCTTGGCTTGAAGTTCTGGGTGTCGGGGGATTATGTTCTCTCCCCCTGACTGTGTTACATGGCTTGCTGTTTCAGCACATGTGAAAGGCACATTTAGCTCACAAAAAAAGCTCTTGAGTGTCTTGAGTTTTCCCGGCACAAATGTGTTTCAGGTTTCTTGGCGCTACTTCTGCACCTGGAAGTCCCAGTCAAGGCTGTTCTGGCTGTGTCTCACTTGTGGTGGGTCCTAGTACTCAGGGACAAATTCGTATTTAGCCAATATCTAATTCCGAATTGACTTAATATTAACAATTGTAAACTGTGGTCTAAGATGGTCACGGACAATTCTTTTCTGCTCTCCGACTCAAAAATTACTGCAAACTCTGACGCCAAATGTTGCTGTTCCTAAAAAATTACATTCTTATATTTCTCTGTTCTACTGGATCTACTTTTTATCACCTGTGGGCAGGATTTAGCTCACTTTGGGTGTTGTTTTCATTGGCCAATCAGTGTGTTTTTTGGTGGATGTGCTTCTATGTACCTTTTGTCCTCATGAGAGCAGCGTGGTACCGTGTATGTGACTATATAAGAAATTGTCAACTAATGATATGTTTATTTTTACCCTTAATATTTAATATCAGTAGTTTCTTAATATGTTAAAGCTTATTAAGTTTGATTATTAAAGAAATGACAAGAGAAAAAACTATTAAATATTAAATCTATGCTTTGTCTAAAGGTTAAAACATTCGTAATCATGCTAACATAGCTATTGCATCGGTTATATGTAAATATGTGTATTATAGTAATATTTTAGAAAAGAGACAACTAGTTTTTCAGAGTTTTTCTTTCTGTAGAAGACAATATAGGAAAATTACATCATATTTCCCATATCAAAATTCGGTCAAAGGGCATGTCTAGTTAAATGTCCATTTTGACGTTTTGGAGAAATAAATAAATTCCGTTTTAATTCTATGTTCTTTATTTAGTGAAATGACTTTAAAGCAGATGATAGCCTATTGTCCCTTGGGTCATCATGAGAGTGGGGGTATTTTTGTCTGTGACCCATTGTTTGTTGACTCTGTAATAAGTCCATGGCAAACTAGCATTCTCCTTATGAAAATGCCATCTGTATTAATTAATGGGTTGGGTAGTCTTCCATGTTTTGTTCTGCAAAGATTTCCGGTGATAAGGTCTCTAAGTGATAAGGTCCCATGATTTGTTTTTATCTTGTCTCCCTCTGTGTACAATCTACTATACAGTTATTTTATGCAAGGATCAATGAGAGTTAATGAGTCCTTAGCAGTAGTTTTTGACAATTTATTGTTAAATAAAAGAGGCCAACATAAATACTTGAATCTTAATGGCAGATAAATTTTATTAAGATGAAGATGCATAAAAATTATAGTAATCTTCAATGCAGATGCTTACTCTACAATTAGTGACTTATATTAATTAAAAAATGTCATAACTAATGATTTGTAAATAATTATTAGGTCATGACTTTACTTATTATCTATAAATACATTAGTTAATTATATGTCAACATGCAGTTATTTAATATTAAATAAATAAATAAAAGTAAACTAAAGAAAAATACTGAAAGAAAAGCCAAGAATGATTGTGAGGTCTGAATCTACATTTTCTAAAATGTATTTTTAATGGCTATATTTTATATTGTAGGAAAATTATAAAACATATAGTTAAAGATATTTGATAATACAGGTTGACTGTTACAATACTGGGGAGTAGGACCCAAGTGCAACAGCCAGGTGTGGAACTATCACCAGAAAATAAAAAAATAATTATAAAAGTAAACTTAGGATGGGCTCTCTTTTCAACACACAGGGTCAATAAAGTCAAAGGAGGATCAGCATGCTAACTCAATGAGCTAAGGGGTAGCACACTTGGAAAGTGAATAAAAGCACAAACAAGACACATCATCTAGGTCATGACTTAAACTAAAGAGAGGAATGCATGCTTATCAAAACATGTGCAGTGTAAAAGTGGAAAAAGAAACAAATAAATAAAATAAAAATATTATAAAGGAGAGCAGGCAAGAGCCAGGCTCGAACTCAAATCAAATCAAATTTTTTTGTCACATACATAGTGATACACAGTATAACTTGCAGTGAAATACTTTTTCGACAGTCTGCCCACATCAAAGCTACCAATAAGGATTCAATTATAATTAAAGCTATAAAAAAATATATAGAAAAAATATGTATAAAAGAGAGAAACAATAAGTTTATATATATATATACATATTTATCTATATGTGAATGTATGTGTGTTGAAAACAAAATACTTGTGTTATTGTCTATAGTAAGTTGTCCATGAGCCATTGTTGTGTATTGTAGTGTAATGTGTGTTGTATTGTTGTAAGTGCGAGTCCAGTTTGTGTGTATGTAAATATTTTTATTTAATTTAGTGTCCTAGTCCCTGTCCCCATTCCGGGCAAGGATGGTTTGTGGAAAGAAGCTCCTCCTCATTCTCTCTGAGTTCCCCATTCAGGGTTCTTAAGCATTTCCCTGAGGGCAACAGAGAAAACAGTCCATTGTTGGGATGACTGAGGTCTTTTTGGCCTTGGACCAACATCGCTTCTTGTAGATGGACTGCAGGTCAGGAAACTGCATCCTAGTGATACGCTCTGCTGAACGTCTCACTCGTCGTAGCACTTGCCTGTCCTGCTTGGTACTGTTCCCGAACCAGACTGCAATGTTCCCCGTGAGGATGCGCTCGATGGTGCGGGAGTAGAAGGATCGTAGTACCTTGGAGGGCAATCTGAAGTCCCTCAGTCATCTCAGGTGATATAGGCGCTGACGAGCCTTCTTTGTGGAAACTCCATGACAAGTCCTGCGTGATGGTCACTCCAAGGTATTTAAAGCTTTCTACTCTTTCCACTGCCGTTCCACTGACATGGACAGGTTGAAAGCTCCTCTGCTGTTTTCTGCTGAAGTCCACAATCAGCTCCTTCATTTTACTGGCATTTCAGTGGAGATTATTATTCTGGTACCATTTCTCCAGGGTTCTAATCTCCAACAGGTAGGTCGTTTCCTGAGATCAGGCCCACCACAACTGTGTCGTCAGAAAACTTTATGATGTTGGTAGAGCTGCAAGTGGCTTTGCAGTCTGAGGTGTACAGCGAGTACAGTAAAGGGGTAAGGACACAGCCCCGAGGGGCTCTGGTACTGAGGGTGAGGGTGGGTGAGACATGCTTGCCTACCCGAACTGCTTGTGGTCTGTTTGTAAGGAAGTTGGAGATCCACTCACAGATGGATGGATGGAGACCTAGATCTTCCAGCTTCATAGTGAGTTTTGAGGGAATAATAGTGTTAAATGCTGAACTGTAGTCCACAAACAGCATTTTAACATAATTACCCCTTCCAGCTCCTCTCTATCAGCTGTGCCAGTGTCGGTGTCATTGTAGTTACCGTTGCCGGCTGCAACATCAAAGCGAGCATAAAAGGTGTTTCGCTCTTTCGCCAGAGATAAGTACTTTCCACTCCACAGGGTGGGCTCCTATAGTCCATTATGGTTCTCTGTCCCTGCCACAGGCTCCTTTTGCTGGAACTGGGACTCCAGTTTCCCCCCGTAGCTCTGCTTTTCCTCCCTTACTGCCTTCCTTACTCCATATGACACAGTCTTGTATTCCTGCATGTCTCCGCTGTTTAGTCCCATGTTGTAGGCAGCAGTGCGGGCATTCAGAGCCTCCCAGATGCTTTTATCCACCCAGGGCTTCTGATTGGGAAATAAAGCCCACAACCGCTTCTGATTCAGCATTGTGATTGGCTCTCAAGGGAAGGAAGAGGGAGAGCCCAACCTTAGCAAAAAGAAGAGAGCATGGTGCAGAACACCAAAGGAAGAAGAAAAAAACACGTTTAATATTTTGTTATTTTAGTCCCACAGCCAGTTTTGCTAGGAATAAGAAAAGAGAGAGAGAGAGTGCCTTAACGCTGCTTGAGATAAAACCCTGACAAAATTTGTTTGGAAAGGAAAGCGTAGGGAAAAAGAAATACTCAGACTAATACTGTCAGAGGGAATGTTGTTATGCATAGTCCTGTATCAGTAAGTAAAAGTTCTGTTGTCAAAATTGATTTTTTTCGATGTGTTTGAGAGGTTTACTTCTGGAAATATAGTGTATGATCATTAGTTGACTGACACTAGACTTAAAACAATTTAACGGACTAAATTATGACTAAAACTAAATCAAACTTTGCTTAATTAACACTGGTTAGCACGTTTTTGTACTGTTTAAAGAAACCAGAGCACCAGGTGATACCGGCAATAACATGCGTTAAACATTGATTAGGATATCAAGTTGAATAAAATAAATTCTACACACAGAGTGAAGATAATTTCTGACTTGGGTATATTGGCAGTGGAATGTTGGCTGCGTATTTGCACTAGGCCAACAGTTTCAAAGAGTTTTATTTTCTCTAAATAGCATTTAGTGCTAATTACTTGGTAATGTGTGCCCACACAGTGTAATGACTATCGGCAAAGGCTTAAAAACAGGTGCACTGTTGATAAGTGTTCTGAAGAAGAATGACCCTCCTGATGTGCACTTGAAAGGTATTGTGTGAAAGGTATATCAGTGAATGTTTTTACTTACATAGTGTTACAATATATTATTGCGGATTAATAATCTTCAATATTTTTAGGGCCTTTTCTCACTTCTGAGCCCGAAGCTAGTCTTGCAATTGTTCCCCAAGAGCAATTTCTAACTTACTGACAGTGCAACTAATAAGAAAACCAGTTAAGCATTAGCTGCTTCCAAATAGACTTATTGAGGACTCCTTGCTAATCTGCACATTTAATAGATGAAGATGGTAACAGGAAAAAATAAAGCAATTAAGACTTTTAGGCGGTCAGATACTGCCACTGGCCAGCAGAGTAGAGAAGAGAGATAGAATAGAAAAGAGAAAAGGGGAAAAAAAGAAAGGGAAAGCGAATAGAGATTTAGACATGATTAACTATCTAATGGACAATTCAAACACAAGTTGTGCAGAGAGCAAACAGAAACTCCGGCAGACTACCGCTATGGCAGCATAACTACAGGGT
>JAOUQV010187024.1:0-10031 GCA_028565295.1 Aspidoras spilotus
AAGTTCATCCACTTATGGATCTTGCTTTGTGCGCTGGTGCACAGTCATGAGGGAAGTGGAAGGGTCCTTCTCTAATTTGTCTACTAATTTTCCAACCTGTGCTGTCCCTATGATGTTCCCATTCCTAATCCTGTCCATACTTGTCACTCCCAAATAGAACCTCAACATCTTAAGCTCTGCAACCTCCAGCTCTGCTTTCTGTCTCTTAGCCATGGTCACTGATTGCAAACCATATGACAAGGCTGGTCTCACTACTCGCTTATAAACCTTTCCTTTCACTTTTGCTGCCACCCTTTTGTCACACATCACTTCCGACACTTTATCCTACTGTACTCTCTTATTTTCCACACTCTTCATTTCCTTGGACTGTTCATGCAATTTTTTTAACCTTTTCTCCCTCTAGCCTGACTGTTCTACCTGCCTCTCTATCATCCACACACATATGTATAGGTAAAGACCTACCACTATAAATATATACTACCTTCACAGATGAGTCTCCAGGAGAAACAGCTGTAAGTCCAGATGGTGTATTTTATTAAATAATTCACGAAGTAAAAATGTGGAAAATAATAATGGAGTCAGGACAAATTAAAGAGACAACAAGGATAAAGGAAATTCGACATAAGTACAAGTTTTAAAATTCGAGAAAAACAATGAGAGGAACAAACAAAGTCATTATCTTTAGGAAGTAATTCGGGGGAGGAGAAAACAGGTGCATTAAATACAGGAAGTAAAGAGGACAATAATCACCAAGATTACAGATGTCTATAATAGATGTGACAACGTTACTTTATTTAGTTTTAATTATACATTTATTTAGTTTTCCATCCTTACTCTACCTCTCTACTGCACTATGCATGTGGAATAATAATCATAATCAAAACAATGTATTATATAGTAGGGCCAAAAATTATTTAGTCAGCCACTGATTGTGCTATTTCTACTTATTAGAAAGATAAGAGAGGTCTGTAATTTTTATTATAGGTACACTTCAAATATGAGAGACTAAATAGAAAAAAAACAATCCAAAATTTATTTATAAGTTATAGCTGAAAATAAGTATTTGGTCAATAACAAAACTTCAACTCAATACTTGCCAACTCAATACATATTATAACATTTGTTGGCAATCACAGAAGTCAAATGTTTTCTCTAAGTCTTCACCAGGTATGCACATATTGTAGCTGTTTTTTTGGCTCATTCCTCCATGCAGATCTTTTCGAGAGCAGTGGTGTTTTGCGGCAACACAGACTTGCAGCTCCCTCCACAAATTTTCTGTGGAGTTGAGGTTGGAAGACAGAGCCACTTCTTGGTTGCACAAGCAGCGTGTTTGAGATCACTGTCATGCTGGAAGACCCATTGATATTCCGTCTTCACTCTCTTACTAATGGAAAGAGGTTTTGGCTTAAAATCTCATAATACATGGCCTTCCTTTAACACGAATTAGTCGTCTTGTCACCTTTGAATAAAAACAGCCTCAAGGCATAATTTATACCCCCATGCTTCACAGTACGCATGGTGATCTTGGGGTACAATTCTTCCACCCAAGCACAACGGGTTGATATTTTACCAAAAAAAATATATTTTCCCCAATCCTTTCCTGGATCATCCATAGTCTTTCTGGAAACTTCAGATGGGCCTGGACATGTACTGGTTTAAGCAGGGGACACGCTTAGCACTGCAAGATTCAAGTCCCTCTTTGCATAGTGTGTTACTGATGGTAGCCTTTTTACTTTTGTCCCAACTCTCTGCAGGTCATTCATCAGGTCCCTTTGGATTTTTGCTCACCTATCTCATGATTATTTTGACCCCATGGGATAATCTTGCATGGGGCCCCAGATCGAGGGAGGTTATCAATAGACTTGTAGGTCTTCCATTTTCTTAAAAATACTCCTACAGTTGATTTATTCACACTAACCTGCTATGCTATTGTAGATTCACTCTTCCCAGCCTGATGCAGATCTACAATTTTCTTTCTTGGTGTCCTCCGACAGCTCTTGGGTCTGAGGATCTCATCTCTGTACCTAATGGCAGTCAGGCTACCTCTGGCAAGCACAAGAAATGCCACCCCACACCATTACTGACCCACTGCCAAACCGATCATTCTGAAGGATGTTGCAGGCAGCAGATCGCTCTCCATGGCGTCTCCAGACTCTGTCACGTCTGTCACATGTGCTTTCATCTGTGAAGAGCAGAGGGCGCCAGTGGCGAATTTGCCAATCCTGGCACAACCCCATCTGTGGACATCTGGCCCTCATACCATCCTCATGGAGTCAGTTTCTAACCATTTGTGCAGATTCAGGGCTCCTCCTGTTCCTTCTTGCACAAAGGCGGAGGTAGCGGTCCTGCTGCTGGGTTGTTGCCCTCTTATGGCCTCTTTCGTATCTCTTGGTGTACTGGCTTGTCTCCTGGTAGCGCATCCAGCCTCTGGACACGCTGACAGACACAGCAAACCTTCTTGCCACAGCTCGCATTGATGTGCCATCCCGGATGATCTGCATAACCTGAGCCACCTGCAGAACCACTTCTTTATTGAGTGTGTCTTGCTAATTGCCAATAATTTGCACCTGTTGTCTTTTCCATTTGCACAACAGCCTGTAAAATTAATTGTCAATCAGTGTTGCTTCCTAAGTGGACAGTTTGATTTACTTGGAGTTATGTTGTGTTGTTTAAGTGTTCCCTTAATTTTTTTGAGCAGTGTACTTTTTGGCCTCACTGTATATGAGAAGGGTTAGGGTTAAGGTTACAGAAATTTAAATTAATCCTTTAAAACGACATTGTTTTGATGCATGACTACGTTTGTCTATCAGCTCTGCTCCCATGTTTTCATGCATGTCCTCACATTTGTTTGTGAAAACACAGAAGTCCGGGTAATGATACAATACCGCACGGCATTTTCAATTTCAGCAAACTGAGTGTGTAAAAAACATGTACTTCATGTATGTATCCTTTAAATGGCCCACCCTATATACTGTATATACAAACTAGTGAACTGAGCACATGTGCCTGGAATACGAATCAGCCTCTAGAGTGTCTGGGTAGTAACTGGACATTAGGTGCCATATCTTCTGCCTTTTCACGACCTGGCAGTACCTTCTGGGTTCTTTACACAAGCCTAAGACTGCTCCATTGGTTGCACATAAAAATCCTCTATAGGAAGCTGAATCAGCCAACAAAGATATTTTTGATATTTTTTAACTTGTTGATGACATTTGCTTGGCCCCTATAAGGAACTTGTGTGTATACCATGTTTTACCATCTGCACCACATTTTTATCACAGAGTTATATAAATGTTGCATTTCCTGATGCTTTTCCAATTTGGTTCATGATGCCATTCAAATGTGGGGAACACACAAGAAAAAAGTAAAGTCATCCTAAATGTGAACGACAACCAATTATTCATTCATTCATTTTCATTTCCGCCTAATCCACATGGGGTCACAGGCCAGCATGTTCCCACCTGGCAACTGTAGGTGCGAGGACAGGAACAACCCCAGACAGGTTGCAATTCCCGACTGATTATACAGCCGAATTTTGTTTAACTGTGGAAACGGTCCCACTCAGACTGAAAATTACCAAGCTCAGTCTTGAGTGGTTTAAAATTAGCAACACAGTGCTGTTAAATTTCTTTACAAAAGCTAGTCAGCACATCATTAGCATTTTCATATAATTCTTAACTCTAATATTTTTTAGTTATTATTAGATAAAAACAGAAACCACCAATTACCCGAGCTTATCTCTGAATCCAATCTCCCAGATGATAAAACGATGGATTGGATGGATGGAATGTCCCCGGTTGCTGGAAGGTGTCCAGATTAATTATGTGACACCATGCGACTTCCTGACAGATTCCTTAGCAGCTCTGAACCCCGCTATACTCGTTTGCAAGAAATGGAGGTGCTTTGTGATTTATGGCGGATCATTTTACCTCTGCTACGCGCCGAATCCATAAACATCGCTGATCAATCTCTTTCAGTCACACAAACGACTGGCCGTGTGAAATATGGTGCGCTATTAGCATAGAGGTGAGCGCTAATAACATGAATCTTAGCCTGGGGATGAGTGCAGGAGCTCATGATTAAAATAGGATTTTTATGTATTTTTATACAAATATATGAATGGATTATAAAATAATCAGACAACAATCTTGGTTATATTGATCATATGTTAAATCAGTTGAATGAGGTGGCAAGGTGGTTCAGTGGGTTGTGTTACTGCCTCACAGAAAGAAGGACCTGGGTCCGATCTCCAGGTGGGACTACTCTGGAAATTTCTGTGTGGAACTTGTATGTTCTCCCTGTGTTCACATAGGTTTTCACTGGGTGCTCCGATTTCTTCCCGCATTCCAAAGACATGCACATATGGTTAATTGGTGTCTCTAAAACAGCCCTTAATGTGTAAATATGTGTGTGAATGTATATGTCCTATGACAGAGTGGCACCCTGTCTAGGGTTGTTTCTGCCCAGAGTTGCTGGATTGTGATTGTAATGATAATAAGTAATATTTATGTCTGGAGTTTGAATGATCTCTCCTTGTCTACATAGTTTTCTTCCACATCCTCAGTCTAAATACATGTGGTAGGCTAATTGTTGTCATACCTGTGTGGACAAATATTGCAATGACATGACATGATAAGAAATAATATTCGGATAGTTCAGAAGACAAGGGTGAATAAAAGGAGATGGTTATTTTTATTTTATTATTATTATTATATGACCGTATTAAGTTATTTATTTATTTATTTATTTATGTATTAATGCTGCTTAATTTATGATAATTCTGCATAATCATGTTAGAACAAGGACCCAATGTAGAAAACAAATGCAGTTTAATTAAAATCCACAAGAGCAGAGAATCCGAGATGCAGTGATAGTTCTAAGCAATGTAATTAGCGAATCTATCAAAAAAAGAATCATTCATTAATTCATTTTCTTTTATTTAATCCACAAGGGGTCAAGGGCCAGCCGGTACACAAGGGAAGGAACAACCTTAGGCAATATGCCACTCAATTATAGGGTACATATGCACACAATTACACACACATTTACACACTAAGGGCCAATTGAAACATGTATGAACTCCGGAAGTATATGCAAACTCCAAACAGAAATTTCCCAAGTTGTACCACCCGGGGATCCAACCCGGGTCCTTCTTGCTGTGAGGTGACAGCACTACCAATGTGCCACCACATCATTTTACTTACACACTTGAAACAAACATTGGAACTCTGCAATACTATAACAGTGTCAGTACAAAGATATAATTACATTCAGGTACATCATATCATGGTCAATGGTTAAGGTGGTACCATGTGGCAGCCATTAATCCAGTGTCCATGCAACCCCTGTTCACAGCATGTGGTAATGTGGAATCCCTAACTTAACACCAAAAAGGCCTCACTCTAGGAGCTCTCTTCTCAAAAAAACAAGATATCACTCATTGTTAACCCTTCTATACTTAGTTTCTTCACCTGTCATATACATGGAAATAATAATTGCATATATTAAACATTTTATGATAATATGTGTGACCATGGTCTTCTCCTGATATGTTCTTCTACAAATACGTGACCACTCTCAATTTTTATTCTAACTTTTTCCAAATGAATATCTTAATCCTGTATCTTTCTAAAAAGTACCAGCTCTGTGCTTAGTGCCTAGGTTGTGTACTCAGTCTCAGTTAAAATTCTCTGTCCACAAACAAATAAAAGCAAACAACATGGAACATTTTCCGATCTCAGACCAGCTGGTTTGGAAAGGACCCAGAAGCAGTTTTGCCACAAAAGAGCCAGCTGTGTGTTTGTCCGAAATGAATAACCATCATCACCATGCTGACAATGAGGACAAGACATTTGTTTGGAAATTGTTGCAGTTACACATCTAATTCACTATTTGCTGTATGTTCTATATTTTTTATTTAGAATATATTGAGAATAATATATATTTAAAGCTAATGTTACGTAAGATTAATTACATTTTACCATTACATCTTGGGATGTGCTGGTCCTTGTTTTGATTTCTTAGTATCCTTTATAAACACCCTGATCACTTTATCTATAGAACCACAGAGCTATGGAGTAATTGAGGATGACCTGCTTTCTTCTATGTCTAATGTAACTACCCTGACTCAGACATCCAGATTTCATCTGAACAACATTTAGAGATTTTGACTGTTTCTCTCAAAATACTTGTAATCTTAAGACTAGTCTCCTGAAACTCTTTTCGGTATATGTGGCCCACCAGACCCTTACAACTTATTAATGTTGCAGCTCATCTTGTATTCCACCCTCCCAAGTTTAGCCATGTTACTTTCTTGCGTCATACACTTCACTGTAGCAGCTCACATCACTTTGATGCTGACATTCAAACCAGAAAATGTCCAGATAATCACCATAATGGAGGACACATGCGGACAAAAATCCAGAGTATTCTCTGTCCTGACTCAAAGGTGAACAGCAGAATCTCTTGCTGTCTCCACCCACCTCTTTTCAGTAAACTTAATTCAGCATCTTAATGCTCTTACAGTTACAAAATATTATTGTGTTTATCACAACTGCTATATGATGCTTGAATACACAGCTATTTTTCATGGGATAAGGATAAGCTGACAGAGCACATTATCTCGTCAGATGTTTGCAGCACCCAGGAAGTCACTTCAGTTACTAACTACTTAGTTAATTTCAAGTTAATATATAAAGTCTTTTGTAAGTTGCTCTGGATAAAAGTGTCCTGCTATATGCTATAAATATAAATCCAGCTGACAGAAAATTTAAATAGATACATAATTCTACTTATGCATAAAATGGAAGGATTATTACAGGGGTTCTGTACAAACACTGTACAACTACAAAAAAGAATAGGAAGTTCCTTGGTTGCTCGCTGGCACTGTAGAGGCAGTTCACCGCTCCGGGAAAGTGTGCTCACTTCTCTAGCGTGTGTATATTTGTTTTGTTTTAATACATAGATGGGTTAAATGTGGAGGAGCAATTCCACTGTGCAAGAAAAGTAACAAAAAATAAAATGTAGCCATTGCCACTTGCAGTTCTAAAGCGAATACAGAAATGTATATTGTATTAAAAGTATTTTATATCTAAAGTTAAATAATCACATCAGAACATTCTTCAGCATCTTCTTTAAATCTTTTAGGTCACTTCTTACTCTACCTTATACTTTTATCACACTCCATATTTCTAAAATGGCTTTTACTGCTATTTTTATTTTTCTTCCTTGCTACACACACTACTACAGAGAGATCTGGATCTTATCTAATACACACAGTACCTCTGAGAGAGTACTCTTCGTGATCTCATCTCCTACACACACTATTACTGAGAGAGTACTGATCCTGACTATGTCTCTTACACATACTACTACTGAGAAAGCACGGATCCTGATCTCTTCTACTCACACTAATACTGAGTGATTACTGATCCTGACCTCATCTAATATAGACTTTACTAGTGAAAGAGTACTCATCCTGATCTTATTTCCTACACACATTACTGCTGAGTGAGTACTGATCCTGACCTAGTATCCTTCTTACACTACTACTGGTACTACTGATTTTGACCTTACATCTACACAAACTACTAATGAGAGATTATATCCAGATCTTATGTCTTGCAAACACTATTACTATTATTGCCTCCTGCGCACACTACTACTACTGAGAGAGTACTGATCCTTATCTCGTCTGATGCACACACTTCTACTGAGAGTGTATTGTTCTCACCTGACAGACACACTGCTACTAACAAAGAACTGATCCTGAACTCATCTGATACACACATTATTACAGAGAGAGTACTGATCCTGACCTCAACTCCTACGCACACTACTACAGAAAGAGTACTGATACTGATCTCATCTCCTACACTCAATAGTACTCAGAGAACTCTGATCCTGGCCACGTCTCCTACAAACAATACTACTGAGAGAGTACTGATCTCGACCTTGTCTACTACACACACTACCACAGTGAGAGTACTGATCCTGACCTTGTCTCCTAAACAAAACTACAGAGAGTGTACTGGTCCTGATCTCATCTGATGCACACACTATTACTGAGTGAGTACTGATCCCGACCTCTCCTCTTACACACACTGCTACTGAAAGAGAAATGATCCTGAACTTATTCCTACACATTCTACTACTGAGAGAGAACTGATCCTGAACTTGTCCCTATACATTCATCTACTGAAAGAGTATCGATCCTGATCTTGTTTTCTACAGTCACTACTATTAAGAGAGTACTGGTCTTGAACTTTTATCCTACACCCACTACTACGAGAGTGTACTGATCCTGAAACCTTCTGATATATGCATTACTACTGAGAGAGTACTGGACTTGATCTCATCTGATATAAACATTACTACTGAGAGAGTACTGATCCTGACGTCGTCTCCTACACACACTACTATGGAGAGAGTACAGATCCTGACCTCAGATCCTACATACACTACTACTGAGAAAGTACTGATCCTGAACTCATCAACTACACACTACTACTACTTCAGAAAGAGTACTGATACTGATCTTATCTTCTACACACACCACTACTGAGAGAGTACTAATCCTGACCTTGTCCCCTACACACACTACTACTGAGAGAATACTGATCCTGACCTCATCTTCTACACACACTACTTGTGAGAGAGTACTGATCCTGACCTCTTCTACGCACACTACTAATGAGAGAGTACTGATCCTGAACTCATCTCCTACACAATACTACTCAGATAGTACAGATCCTGAACTCATCTCCTACACACACTATTACTGAGTGAGTACTGATCCTGACCTCTCCTCTTATATACACTTTTACTGTAAGAGCACGGATACTGAATTCTTCTACTCACACTACTACTGATCTTGATCTCTTTGCATACTCACACTACTACTGATACAATTTTGATCCTGATCTCATCTGATACAAACTCTACTACCAAGAGAGTATTGATCCTGACCTTGTCTCTTACACACACTACTACTGAGAGGGTACTGATCCTGACATTGTCTCCTACACACACTACTACTTCTGAAAGAGTACTGATACTGGCCTCATCTCCTAAACCCACTACTACTGAGAGAGTACTGATCCTGACCATGTCTCCTACACACACTCCCACTGAGAGAGATTACTGATCCTAACGTTATGTCATATACACACTAATACTGATAGAATATTAATACTGACTTTGTCTCCTACACTGAGAGAGTACTGATCCTGACCTCGTCTCCTACACACACTACTTCTGAGAGAATACTTAGAGAGAGAGAATTCTAACCTTATGTCATACACACACTACTACTTAGAGAATACTGATCCTATTTCGTCTCCTACACACACTACTACTGAGAGAGTACTGTTCCTGACCTCGTCTCCTACACATACTACTACTGAGAAAGCACTGATCCTGATCTTATCTGATACACACGCTACTACTGACAGAATACTGATCCTGACCTTATCTACTATACACACTACTAATGAAAGAGTGCTAATCCTGATCTCTTCTCCTACTCGCACCAATACTAAGAGGGTACAGATCCTGACCTTGTGTTCTACACACACTACTTTTGAGGAAGTACTGATCCTGAACTCATATTCTACACACACTACTACTGAAAGAGTCATGTTCCTGACATCATCTCCTACTCACACTACTACTTAGAGAGTACTGATTCTTACCTTGTATCCTACACACACTACTACGGAGAGAGTACAGATCCTGACCTCGTATCCTACACACACTACTACTGAGAGAGTACTAATACTGGCCTCATCTTCTACACACACTACTACTGAGAGAGTACTGATTTTTACCTTGTCTCCTACACACACTACTACTGAGAGAGCACTGATCCTGTCTTTGTCTCCTACACACACTACTACTGAGAAAGTATTGATCCTGACTTCATCTCCTACTCACACTGCTACTGAAAAAATACTGATCCTGACCATGTCTCCCACACAGATCCATAACTCGTATCCTATTCATTATTCTACTGAGAAAGTACTGATCCTGAA
>JAOUQV010187129.1:0-14951 GCA_028565295.1 Aspidoras spilotus
ATCTGTGACCAAGACAGCAAGTCTTTGTGATGTATCAAGAGCCACTTTGGAGTGTTTTGGAGGAGCAAGTCAGGAAAGGTTTTCCTCCACCAGCATCACGTAGTGACCTATCCACTATCCTCCCAAGACTAATTGACACCGTATTGGCCGCAAAAGGAGGCCCTACACCATACTAATAAATTATTGTGGTCTGAAAACAGGTGTTTTAGTTTCATTGTCTAACTCCTGTATATGTAGAACTGTAAGACTATGGAAATGGAAACATTTTTTTCCCTTCAGCAAATAAGGTCTAATCTATGTTTCGGCTACCCTAAAAAAACGGCTACAGCTCTTCAAGGTTGGGGCTGGGATAAACAAATCCTCTGTGAAGGACAGGGATAAGATTAAAGTCTCTTCCCCCCACCTTCTAGCTTCTCTATCCCCACATCCAATTCCCCCTTCCCTATTGCTTTCACCTTGCGGTGTGTGTTCTATATGGCTTGCAAACGTGTTGTGGTGTTTTTCACTACTGAACCCCACGGGTAAGCACATGAGGAATTGTGGGGCTCAGTACCATTTTTAGCCTCTCCTAGTGTATTCTTTTTTATGTTCATTTTATGTTTAAAAGGCGGCGCACAAATGTGCAGCGGCCTCTCTCTTTTCCGATAGTCCGGTGTTTGTTTAGTCCTGTAAGCATCTATGTCCTTGTTATGTTACGTTTTGTGGGTCTGAGAGAAACAACATTTTGGTCCGTGTATGTCTTGTACATAGGGCAGATTGACAATAAACTTCAATTCATCATTTTATTTTCAAACAGGACTTACACACAGTGTCAAAGCTACAAGTACTTGGTTTAAGGACCATGGTATCCCGGTTCTTAATTGTCCAACAAACTCACCTGACCTTAACACTATAAAAAATCTATAGGGTACTGTGAAGAAGAGCAATACGTGCAATACGCCAGAACTAACAATGCAGTACAGCTGAGGGCCACTATCGGAGCAATCTTGGCTCTCATAACACCTGAGCAGTGCCACAGACTGATCGACTTCATGCCGCGCTGCATAGCTGCAGTAATTCAGGCAAAAGGAACCCCAACTAAGTATTGAGTGCTGTACATGCTGATATGTTTTATTTTCATACTTTCCAGTTGGCCAGTATTTCTAAAAATGCTTTTTTTGTATTGGTCTAAAGTAATATTGTAATTTTCTGAGATACTGATTTGGGGTTTTTTATAAGTTGTCAGTAATACTCATCACTTGAAATATATCATTCTGTGTGTACCAAATATGTACAGTATACAAATTTCATTTTTTGAATGGAATTATGTAAATAAATAAACTTAAAATAAATAAATAATATTCTAATTTAATGACCAGCACCTGTACAGGAATTAAAGTATTCCACATCATCTGATAGAAATGAAAATTATCTCTGCAAATCAAAATGGTATTCAGTAGTTTGAATGGCCTTCACATTTTTGTGTGAGATGACAGATAATGTCCTCTAGTATCACTTCCAGATCTCTAGGGTCCAGGTACAGCATAATGGTACTGGTAGTAATGCTGACCCTATCCAACTGCAAACCTAATGAAAAATCAGGCAGGACAAAATTTCCATGGTTCACAAATCCAATTCTAAGAACGCCATCTGCACTACTAGGAATTGACATCATCAACGTGCACCTCTAGATACAACTTCTACGGGAAGAAATCCTCAATCGAAGCAAAGTTTCCTACTTGTTTTTACTTATTTTATATATATTATTCACAATCAGTCCCACACTGACACAACATAAAATACACATTTACCAATGTTCAGGGCTTAGAGGTTTTTCTATTTACAGGATCCGACAAAAAGAGCATGCAGACACCATCAGGCTGAATCTCTTTAACATAATCTAATATCACAAAGTTTGCATAAGGTAACGTAATATCATTTCATACATTCAGCTGGTGCAGTGTGTACAATGCAGGATGTTTAGCCAGTCATTAGTGATAATTATATCTGTAATAATTGTACTCTAATTAGAACCCTGACAGAGAAGATATCAGTTTTAGCGCAACCAGTCATTAGAGAGGTTTAGTGAGAGTGATAGCAGTACCGTTACCGTAAGGGAAAGTCTGGATGCCTCAGTTGGAGATAGAAATTCCTTCTCTCAGGCATTTAAGCCTTCGCAGCAGGGTGCATGGGTGACGACTTGGTGGCATACTTGCAAAGCCAACGTTACGGCAGAGGCTCGCCTATGAGAGCACCACTCCCCTCCGATTCACAAGTCCAATAGGTTCGTCCTCCTGAGTGAGACGCCCGCTCAGAAACCAGAAAGAGCTATGGTTATAGGAGACTCTATAATGAGGCACGTAAAAGTAGCTAGGCCTTTAGGGACACCAGCAGCATTAGTACAGTGTTTACTGGGAGCCAGACATAGCCGGTAATCTTAGAATCTTAGGCAAGAGCAGGTTCTCCAAGATAGTTTTTCATGTTGGAGCTAATGATATACGCCTATGACAGTCTGAGGTTACCAAGAGTAATATTATAGAGATGTGTAAATTAGCAAAGGCAATGTCCGATGAAGTAATCTGCTCTGGCCACCTCCAGATGCGGCGTGGTGATGTAACTTATAGCAGGTTATGGTTACTAAACTGCTGGATTTCCAAGTGGTGCTCAGAAAACCATGCAGGCTTCATAGATAATTGGAGTAATTTTAAGGGTAGGACTGGCCTGTTAGAGCGGGACGGTATCCATCCACTAATTGTAGGAGATTTATATATACTTTGACAATCCAGAAGACCCCCTGAGACTTGCACTGGCGTCCATTCTTGGCTTTATGGGGTAAACCAGAATGTAATAGGACCCACTCATAAGGGCAGTTACACACTTGATTTAATACTAATACTAGGATTAAATATAGACAATATAGTTACACTTCCACAGTCTGATCTTATTTCAGACTATTATCTTATCATATAAATTAGTCATTTAAAATTACTATGAATAAAAATAGTTGCGTTTCATGCCAGTACAGGTTCAAACACACATTTACAACAAGTATTGCAGATAATTTTGTTAGTAAACTCCTAAAATTATCAACTATGATTAGTTATGACTATGACTAACCCTACTAAACACCTAGATTCTAGAATATTTGGTTGTACTCTGGATAGTGTAGCCCCAATTAAAAAAAGATTAATTAAAGAGAAAAAACTAGAACTTTGGTAAAATGATTTCACACGGACCCTAAAACAGAACATCAGAAAACTAGAGCATAAATGACGTCAGACAAACCTAGCTGTTTATCAAACAGCATGAAAGGAGTCTTGTAAACTATAGAAAAGCTCTTAGTGCTGCTAGAGCAAAATATTTCTTCTTTGCTAATAGAAGAAGAGAAAAATTATCCTTGCTTTTTATTTAATACCGTAGCAAATCTAACTAGGAAAAAAAACCACTGCAGAAGCGTTGTAGTAGCAACGGCCTATGCATTTTTTTAAATAATAAAGTAGAAAATATAAGGCACAAAATCAAAACTGTAAATCTTAACCCAATTACAACATCTATATTATATCCCATAACCACAATTTTACTCAGAAAATGCACTACCAGAAATAATTTAACCTCTTATAAAAAATGTACATTTCTAACTCAGTACTGGCTATGTCTCTAAATCATTTAAATTAGCAGTTATCAAACCTATAGTCAAAAAAAATTATCTTGACCCCTGCCAGCTGTCAAATTATTGATGTAAATGGCCACTATTCTATGCACAGTAGAGTAAAGTTTGGTGTCCCACAAGGTTCTGTCTTAGGCCCGTTACTATTTTCTCTATATATGCTACCTCTGTGTAATTTTATTTGCAAGGATGATATCAACTTCCACTGTTATGCTGATGATACACAGTTATATGTGTCAGCCAATCCTGATGACAGACACCACTTTACTCAAGTTGAGGAATGTGTGAAGGACATTAGACAGTGGATGTCAAACAATTTAGAACTGAAGTACTGGTATTAGGACCACAGGCAGCTAGAAGTAAAGTTTCTGATATTTTATTATCTCTGAATGATCATTTAATTACACCATGTACAGCTGTAAATAGCATTCTTTCAACTTAGAAACATTGCTAAGATCAGAAATGCTGGCACTAAATGATGCAGAAAAACTTGTCTGTGCTTTTTTTTACCTCTAGGTTGGATTACTGTAATGCCTTGTTGTCTAGTTGTTCCAGTAGGTGCATATTCAAAGCGCCACAGTTCCTTAGTGACTTCTAGTTTCTTATGATCTGTCTGACCACTTCGATCAAAAGATGCAGGCTACTTGCTGATACCTCATATTTTGAGGGCTACAGCAGGGAGCAGAACATTCTCTTATAGAGCCCCACATCTATGTAATAGTCTTACAGATAGCATTTAGGACTCAGACACAATCTCAGTCTTCAAGTTTAGGCTGAAAACTTATTTATTTATTCAAACATATTTTTCATAGTTCCCTATAGTTCAGGGCTTAGAGCTGGAGGGTTTACGGTCATAGTGTGTTTTGGTAAACTGGGATGTTTGGATGCTGTTGCCCGGCCACTCTCACGAGATCACCTTAGGTTTGTTGACGGTGGAGTGGCTGGCTCCCTGATGTCTGTGTCACCTTCTGTTTATGCCCTGTAGTTGTGCTGCCATAGCGCTAGTCTGCTGGAGTTTCTGTTTGCTCTCTGCAAAACTTGTGTTTGAACTGCCCATTAGATTGTTGATTGTGTCTAACTCTTTTTATTCTCTTTCCCTTTTCTCTTTTCTATCCTCTCTTTTCTCTCCACTCTTTCGGATGAGCTACACTTGATATGGCAGAGGAACCAGGTGATGTCAGCAACCCTGCGCCTGCCGGATTCTCTCCGACTGCCCATTCACTTTATTATTATGCTAAACATTACATATATGTTATATAAATTTTCAATGGAAGAGAGTCATTTGACAGATCAAACAGATCATTTCACAAGTCAGGGGAACAACTGTAAATCATAGAGTCAGGGAACAACTGACTCTTTGATCAACAGCTACCAGAAACATTTGGTTACAGTTATTGCTGCAGAAGGGGGTCTCACCAGATACCGAAAGTAAATGCTCACATATGTTTGCCACTGACAAATATGAAATAGTGGATAATTTTCTAAATATATAGCTAAGTATTTTTTAAATCTTATTTATTTAGCTGGGTTCTTTTCTTTTAGGTCGTATTTATGCAGAAATATAGAAAGTTTATAAGGGTTCACAAATATTCACGCACCACTGAATATGGCATGGGGTGCCACAGTGATTTTGTGTTCATGCAGAAACTATACTGGTACTTTGGAGATTCACTTGCTGGGGTTAAAATATTACCTTTTCTCAGGAACTCTGTGTCTGTATCAGCAAGACAATGTCAGCCTTTATTGAGCACAAGACAACAGAGAGTGTGTGTGTGTGTGTGTGTGAGACTGATCAGAGATTCTGCAGTCCAGGTCTGTATAAAATTGAACATTTTCAGAACCTTATACAGATTAGAATCAGGTAATGGCTCAAGACTTGTTTACAGCAAGAATAAACATAAAATTAACTTAAGAGCTACAACATTATCATTAACTTCCAAAGTGTTAACAAGTACAATTCAAATAAATGGTTATACACCTGACAATCAGAGTTGTGTTTGTCATTGAAAATACTGCAAATAAGTCCTTTACCACTTTGTCTATTAGATAAAGGTTCAAGTAAATGAATAACTATCATATTTGAGCTTTTATTGTATGTTTAGTGACAGCACGGTGGTACGGTTGTTCTCCCCATGTTCGTGCAGATTCTTTCTGGGTACTCGGGTTTCCTCCTGCACTCCAAAGACATGCATGCTGTTACGGTCCAGCCCGGCCACTTGTGGTGCTGTTTGTATTTGTTTGTGTTACTGGTGGCTGGTGCAAAAGTTCAGATGTTAAGAGACTAGCGAATATAAGGGGCTGTGGGTTTGCTCTCTCTTCTCTTTCAGCACACGTCCTGTTTGTTCGGTTGAATGTCCCGTATATTGTTTTTAATTTTCAGCGCTATTAAAAACATTTTTCTCTGTACCCTTGTCCTGGTGTGATTTCCTTTATGTCGCTTAACCACAACAAGCCTTGGTTGAGTAAGATACTGGGGGCTCGTCCATATTGTATACTTGATTGGATATGTGAGTATTCTATCAGGTGTGTGTTTTTGCATGCTGCCTTCATTTTGAGGAGGAGCAAGCTAAACTGTTTTTTTTGGAGGTCGACTGAGATATCGGTTACAGAGTTGATTTATGTTTGGAGGTAGGTGGGGGAAATCAGCTTGTACATGCATGAGGATTTTGACCAAATAGGTAAGAGCATTTTGACATTGTTAGCGAAATTTATTATATTTGTTATCACAGATCCCGGATTTAGGATAGACCGCTATGTGATTTTTTTTGTGTATTGTGTATTAAAGATCTCAGCTTTAGAAGCTAGCAAAAAGTATGAGGTTTTTTGTTAGTGGGTTTTGTGAGCTAGATGCTGGGGAGCTTGCGATGGTTACGTAAGTATTTTGGAATTGTTATGTTTATTTCTCATTTAATGCCATCTCTGCTAAACATAGGCATTGGTTAATATGGTTATGGTCAGTTATGTGTTGCTGTGAAATTTATATTGTCCCTATAGAATTAAAAGGTATTTAGATGTAGATATTTGCTTCCAGCTTATAGTGAAGAGTGTTTTGAGAGCCTGAAAGGTTATATTCGTGAAAGGTAATATTCATAAAATATCAGAGTGTTATGGAATTTCTGCCAAGGATTTAATGTTTAAGCAGCGTAATGAGTTAATACTTTTGCATAAAGTACAGGTGCGATTTGAGTTAGAGCAGAAGAAAAAAGAGCGAGTGCACTTTTTGAGGTTAAGGAGAGAGAAAATGTACGCCAAATGGAGTTGGAAAAAATTTGTTCAACTCACAAGGAGAAGAAACTGTGGTTAAGTGTAATAAGGTAAGCTTGAGGAGCAATCTGGAGATAAATATAGCTTATATGACTAAACTATTGCCCCGTTTTAAGGAAAAAGATCTGATAATTTTTTTCTCTGTATTTGAAAGTATGTGTACCAGACAATAGATGCTGGAATGATTCAGAAAAAACTTTTTTGTTACAGTGTTCTCGTGGATGAAGCTCAAGAGGCATATATTTATTTGTCTGGGAATAAGAGGAAGAATTATTAATCCGTTAAAATCTTGGTCCTGAAAGCTTATGAGTTAGTGAGGGAGACTTATCGACAGTGTTTTAGGAACTGCCGAAAGGGGATGAGCAGGCTCATGAAGAAGTTGTAAGGCAATTGAGCACATGTTTTCAACATGTTAAAGTTACATTAAGTAAAAGAAATGGCTCTGGTAGGCCGATGGCACTGTTTCGTATTGAGCAGCCTGGTCAGACAGATTTACCTGATTCTGCTGTTTCTGATGGTGAACCAACAGGGTTTGCAACTCTTGTGAGTATAAGTGTAGAGTGTGTTGGGTTGGATGGAATATCTGAAGAAACCTAGTTTGGTAGTGGATGTTGCACCTGATTATGCTCCATTATTTAAAGAGGACTTTGTGTCTTTGGTTGGTATTCCGGATAAGATAGATGTGAAGATGCCTTGAGATACATGGGGGAAACGGAATAATTTATACTGGAGTCTATTCTATTTTTTTTGTCTGCACAGGGTGTAGTATTTTAATTAAATGTATTTGCCTTTAGATATTGTGTGCTTCTTTGCTAATGTTTTGATGATGTTGGTGCAGTGTGGTAATGATTACTGTGAGACCTTTTCTGCCTGTTGCTGAAGTAGGCGTTTTATTGGGAAATTATTGATGTGGTGAAAAGTTTGGCGTAATGATGCGCCACCCCCAGTTGTTGAAATGTGCCATCAATCTGTTAACCAGATAAGTGTGCTATTGACTTTCCAAATGTGTTTTCTTCCTGTGCTGACACATGCCATGAAACCTTATTTTTGTCTGGCACCTGGGATGGAGGTGGAAGTTGATGTTGGGGTGTTAGTAGGTTAATCCAGTCTGTACATTTGGGTTAGGTAGCAGCTTGTTGTGAGAAGGATGAGTGCGTTCCTGATTACTGTTTATCAGTCCTGACTAAAGAACTCGAGGTGCTGGAGGATTTGATGTCCCTTCTTGGCCATCTTTCTAATAAAAATGTGAGCAGCTAAAGAATTTGATTTTAAAGTTTCCTGCATTATTTGGTGATAATCCATCATTCATTCATTTCATTGAAAACGACATTGATGTAGGGGATGCAGCACGACCGCACTGTAGACACTTCTACAGGGAAAAACATGTAGCTCACATCTGTACGCTGTTTCTGAAATTGGTCCATTTGACAGTCAATTTAGCCAAATGTGAATTTGCAGGGTCCATAGTTACTTATCTTGGAAAGGTGGTTGGGCAATGACAAGTGCAAACTGTGCGGGCCAAAGTCCAAATCATCGACTCTTCCACCTCCCACATCCAAGAAAGAAATTATGAGGTTCTTGGGGATGGTGGGTAATTACAGAAACTTTTTTACTTTGGTTTCCCATTGACTAATCTTTTGAAAGGTCATGCTAAAGCTGAGTAGTCTCCACCTTGTCATAAGGCATTTAAAAATGTGAAAGTTCTTTTAAGCACGGTCACTGGTTGCTCCACACTTAGATCATGTTTTTCAGATCTAGGTGTATGCTAGTTGGGTGCGTGCCACTGCTATAATGTTGCAGATGGATGCTGAGGGGATAGAGTGACCTGTTTCTTTCTTTTCTAGAAAGTTAAATAAACATCCGGCAAATTATTCAATAATTGAGCTGGAAGCCCTAGCCCTAATCTGGTCTCTTTAAATTTTTATGTGTATTTGGGGGGTTTTGTTAATAGTCTAGTCGGATCACAAACCCCTTACCTTCTTACATTCATTGTAAAGTCCTTCCGAGCACCTAACGCATTGGGCTTTGTTCTTTTAACTTTAGAACTTGGGGATTAAAGACATTTGTTAGCAGATGTGCTGTCATGTGAACCATGAGACCCAGGCTGATGGTTTTAATCTACTTGTCTCTCTGCTTTGTAGGATTTTCCTTATTGGCGGAAAAAGCAATGTGACTGACTGACTGTATTATTAAGTTATATTGTTTTGTAGTCAAAATGTATTCGGTGCTTTTTGTTAGGTACAAAGATCCTTTGTGGGCCCTCTGTCTTTATGGGGGGAAAGGAATGCAATGATGTGGAAGTTTAAAAATTCCATACTTTATTCAGAATAGAACATAGATGACATATTAAATGTTTAAACTGAGAAACTGTATAATTAAAAGAGAAAAATTAGGTGATTTTAAATTTCGTGACAAGACATCTTAAAAAAATTGGGACAAGGCCATGTTTTCCACTGTAAGACATCCTCTTTTATCTTTTCAACGTCTGGGGACTGAGGAGTTGCTCAAGTTAAGGGATAGGAATGTTAACCCATTCGTGTATAATGTAGTATTCTAGTTGCTACACTGCCTTAGGTCTTTTTTGTCATATCTTAAGTTTTATGATGCGACAAATGTGGTGAAAGTTCAGTGCCCGTACCCTTCTTCTATGCAGCCATGATGCTGGAATTGATTCAGTCTGTGGTTTGGCATTGTTATGTTGGAAAATGCAAAGTCTTCCCTGAAAGAGACTGGATGGAAGCATATGCTCTAGAACCTGGATATACCTTTCTGCATTGATGGTGTCCTTCCAGATGTGTAAGCTGCCCATGCCACACACACTAATATAACCCTATACCATCAGAAATGCAGTCTTCTGAACTGATGAATGCTGATAACAACTTGGGTTTTCCTTTTCCTCTTTAGTCCGAATGACACGGTGTCTCTGATTTCCATAAACTGCAAGTTTTGATTCGTCTGACCACAGAACAGTTTTCCATTTTGCCACAGTCTATTTTAAATGAGCCTTGGCCCAGAGAAAATGTCTGCGCTTCTGGATCTTGTTTAGATATGGCGTCTTCTTTAAACTATAGAGTATTAGCTGGCAACAGCGGATGGCACGGTGAATTGTGTTCACAGATAATGTTCTCTGGAAATATTACAGAGTCTATTTTGTGATTTCCAATACAGAAGCATGCTTTTATGTAATGCAGTGCCGTCTAAGTGCCCGAAGATAATAAGCACCCATTATGGTTTTCTGTCCTTGACCCTTATGCACAGAGATTCTTCCAGATTCTCTGAATCTTGTGATGATATTATGCACTGTGGATAATGATATGTTCAAACTCTATGCAATTGTCCACTGTCAAACTCCTTTCTAATATCCCTCCACTGTCGGCGCAGAATTAGGGGATTGGTTATCCACTTCCCATCTTTATTTCTTAGAGCCGCTGCCACTCCAAGATGTCCTTTTTATAACCTATATCATGTTAATTACCTGTTGAAAATTGAGTTGCAATTGTTTGTACCTTTTCCAGCCTCTTATTGTCTCGTCCTAACTTTGAGATGTGTTGCTGTCACAAAATTCCAAATGAGCCAATATTTGTGTGGTTGGGCAATGATTAACATTTAAAATGTATGGTAAGCATTGGCAAATTTTATTTGTAAATTTGGTTCTTTTTTCTGTACTATATAAAAAAATAAAATGTATTTATTTGTTCCCTAAAATGGATTTGTATTGACCATATATTATTGCATAAAATGCATTCATAAATAAAGTACAAAACTTAGAATGGTTATTTTCGGATTAGCCTAGAAACAAGAAAATTCGACCTAAGTCATTTTTGATTGAAGTCATGTCTAATAAACCAATTAATGACATAGTGTGAGGTATACCTGTATTTTGTTACTGAATTCTGGTTTTCATTCCAGCTATTTACTTCCTTTATGGTAATATCTGACAAAATATGTAATATAAATGACATTACATTAAAGACTGTAATTATACATACGTGTAATTATCATCCTCCACAATTTTTTGCAGTTCTTCAATGTAGCGCACTGACATCAGATACTTCTGTACATGTGGTAATGTCAGCAAGTGATCTGTCAAAGAGTGAAAATAGTACCTTATTCATTTTATAAATAGTATTTAAAAGATATAAATTATATCCGGAAGATGCTCCATCGGCTACTGTGCCATTACCACAGCTGTGTGCACCAGATACTCATTAATTTGACCTCCGCAGATCATATAAGTTTGAGTTGGTGAATAGCTTGATTCCCAGCAGCTGCAGTAACTGACACATACAGTATACTCCAGTGTGAGGTACATAGTCCTGTGATACTTTTACCAGACTGTGTACCGAGGAGCACTGCAGATCTCTTCCAACCTCTCTTCCCTCATTCTAGACCCGAGGCAAAGCCAAAGCAGTTGTAATGGAAGAGGCAGGAAAGCATTAAACAGACTTGTGCCACTTACTCAGTGAGGATGCTGACAGGTTTGCCTGTTTCTTTATGTCAAACTACATTGAGAATACAGTGCTTTCATGCAAAATAAATACTGTGTAAAGTAAAATTTTTTGATGCACAGCCGAATTTTAAATGACAGCGATTTATCAAAGTACTCTTTATGGTTTTTTACACAATACTGCATGTGGGCATATTCAGTAAGGTGTCTGACCTATACCCACTGGGAAATTCCCTAAAACATTTAGATTATGGACTTTAGGTCTAATAGATTTAATACAGATTTAATACAGATATTTAGAGAAGAATCATTGTTTTAAATTAACTGACATTTTTCATGTGAACATGTGAAGTTGAACTTCCAGAACAGTATATACAGTATGTATAAGTCGAATATTACCTCTGTCCTGACTTTTTTAAATGTGTTTTAGGCATCATTTGTTTAATATATTTTGTTAAACAAAAAAGAGAACATTTATTATGTTCACAAACCAGCATAACCAGACACATCTGGAGACTGTAACAATCTCCTATAGGAGTTCCTGAAACAGCAGGGATGCTATTGCAGTCTCCAGCCACTGGGGGTGGCTTACCACTGCACATTCATACAGCATAAATGTGATGTTATGTTAGTGCCGTAATGCACTCATTCTAAAAAAATGTGCTCTTTACTTTTGGCACTAAAATAACGCCAAACAGCAGTGTACGGTATGGTTTTACATCTTGCAGCAGAGAACAACGGGAATGGCTTAAGGTGACGGTCTACACGTCCTGCATGCAGCTGCTCTTTAACGGACGGCGAAGGTAGTAGACAATGGCAGCGAGCTAAAAAAGTATCACAGATGCATGCTCTGGTGTTCTGTTCTACTGGCATGCTTCCAAACAAAAACTTTGCAAGGTCTTATTTTCGGGGAATAGTTAATATTTAGCAATTCAGCAAAACCTCTAGTAGGTCTTAATTTTAGAGGATGTCTTATTTTCTGGGAAACACAGTAAAGACAGTTGGGAAAAGACCTAAAAATTGCAGGCAAATCTCATTTTATCTCAAAATTAGGTTTCTGACAGGCTATAATATTTGCTAGCAAATATTTCACATTAATGTGGGATGATTGACATATTTTGCAAATGAAAATCCAAAGTCAATTTTACTTTTAGTTTGTAGCACTATAAAATGTGTTTAAATGGACTGCATAGTTATGTAAGGCATTGTATGTTAAGAAGAATTTAATAATAAACTATGAGACCAGGTCATAAAACTTTGCCTAAAATAAGGAAAATATAGGAAACATGCCACAGTTCTTAAATAGTTTTTTAATATGATCACGTTTAATAATTAATGTCCCTGCTATGTCTCTCTTTCTTCTAGAGTACACACTTTACTACTGAGAGTGTGGTGATCCTGACCTTGTTTTCAACACCCACCTGATCTGCCATGATGTTCAAATCTATACATTCCATTACAGACTTTTTCAGGTCGATAATCTAAACCTAATTGAGCATTGGATTCTCTGCTGAATCTGGTTTCTCTCAAGGTTTCTTCCTTTTATTATATCAGATATCAGAGTGTTTTGTCCTTCCACTGTCTCCATCTGATTTGTTCATTAGAGATAAAAATAAAACTTATTTTAAATGTATATCTATATACTGTAGGTTGTGTGACAAAAGGGTTGCAGCAAAAGTCGTAGGCTTGTGGTTACAGAACCAGCCTTGCGACCGGAAGGTCCCTGGTTCGATTTCAAGTACCGACAAGTCATGGCTGAAGTGCCTTTGAGCAAGTTGCTCCCTGGGCGCTGTGCTGGCTGCTCACTGCTACAGGCACGTGTGCTTTCTTCACCAGTGTGTATGTATATTTGTGTGTTTCACTGCACGGATGAGTTAAATGCAGAGGACCAATTCCGCTGTGTGCAAAACATAGTGCCAAAATGTATCACTTTCACTTTTTTCACTTTCAAATGTGAAAGGAAAGGTTTATAAGAGAATAGTGAGACCAGCCTTGTTGTATGGTTTGACAAGAAGCAGAGCTCTAGGTGAGAAAGCTTAAGATGTTGAGGTTCTCATTACGAGTGACCAGGATAGACAGGATTAAGAATAGGAACATCAAAGGGACATCACAGGTTGGAAAATTGGGAAACAAAGTTAGAGAGGGCCGACTGAAATGGTTTGGACACGTGCAAAGGAGGAACAGTGGATATATTAATATGAAATTGGTATGTTAGAAATGGGGTTGCCAGGCAGGAGGCACAGAGGAAGACCGAAGTGGAGATATATAGATGTGGTCAATGTAGACATGCAGGTAGTTGGTGTGAAAGCAGAAGATGCAGAAGACAGAGTGACGTGGAAAAGATTGACTCGCTGTGGCAACCCCTGATAAATGGGAAAGGCCGAAAGAAGAAGAAGAATTTATATACTGTATGTAATTTCTGTAAATCTGCTCTGTGACAATGTTTTATTGTAAAAAGTGCTATATAGATAAAAACTGAAGTAATTGAAAATATCACAAGCATATCACTGACCATAGTTACAGGACACTTGAAGGTCAGAGATGACCCGGAGATGATTGTTCATTTGATTGGTCCTCTGCTCAGTTTCTATGATGCTGCCAGTAGCTGGATAGGCAGAGTCAATATAGGTCATATCAAACAAATAAATTCCTGAGGAATAAGAAAACAGCGAATCTTAGACAATGAATAACATCATATATCTTTACAAATGTTAAGAAAATGCCAATATGAATAATCCTCAGTACATGTGGAGATAATGTGGCTGTAAAAAATCTCATGGCATTCTGTAATTATGTGTGTTGCAGAGCGACACATATTGTTTTTCGATTTATTATTATTTTTATTGTTTTTATTATGTGTGTTGCAAACACACATATTGTTCTTCGATTTATTATTATTATTATTATTATTATTATTAGTGCACTCACTTGAACGCGCATTTCTCCCCCAGAGTAAATGAGGGGGTCTCATATCAAAATGACCAAGAGTGTATGCGTGTTCACAGATGAGAGATTTATGTAAACGGGGGGCACACTGTGAACAAAATTTCACAAACAGTACAAACAGTACAACCAATAAATACACATAGTACAAACAATAAATACAAACAGTGCAAAATTGTGAGGGCTCGAATCCTTCGATACCTTTTTCCAGACGGCAGAATGTTGGAAAGTGTGTGTGATAGGTGTGTGTGGTTGCCCACAATCCTGATTGCTTTGCGGGTGCAGCGTGTGGTGTAAATGTCCGTCATGGAGGGCAGAGACACACCGATGATCTTCTTAGCTGTCTTCTCTATACACTGGAGGGACTTACAATCTGATACAGTGCAGTACCCAAACCAGACAGTGATGGCGCTGCTCAGGATGCTCTCTATGACTCCTCTGTAGAATGTGGTGAGAATGGGAGGTGGTAGATGGGATTTCCTCAGCCTTCGTAGGAAGTAGAGACGCTTCTGGGCTTTCTTGGTGATGGTGCTGGTGTTGATCGATCAGGTGAGATTGTCCGCCAGGTGAACGTCAAGGAATTTTGTGTTCTTGACAATCTCCACAGCAGAACCGCCGATATTCAGTGGCGAATGATCACATCTCGTCTTT
>JAOUQV010187236.1:0-14949 GCA_028565295.1 Aspidoras spilotus
GGTAGTTGGTGTGAAAGCAGAAGATGCAGGGGACAGAGTGAGGTGGAAAAGTTTGACACGCTGTGGCGACCCCTGATGAAAAGGAGAGGCCGAAAGAAGAAGAAGAAGAAGGAGAGGAAGGGGAGGTTAAATATTGGTCTATAATTTGACAGCTGACAGGGGTCAAGGTTAGACTTTTTATTCGAAGGTTTGATAACCGCTAATTTAAATGATTTAATGACATAGCTAGAACTGAGTGAGGAATTTATCATTTTTATGAGAGATTGGATTATTTCCCCGAGTACATTTTTAATACATTATTTCCGGAGTCATTGTAAAAAAATCCACGCAACCTACAAGCATTGTGTTTATCAGAAATGTTATTTTCTATGTCTGCTTACTCCAAAACATTTGTTCATTATTTTTTTACCTTCTTAATAAACAAGGGGTCACAGGCCATCTGATGCCTACCCGTCAACTTTGGACACAAGGGCAGAAACAACCCTAGATTCCATTGTAGGGCATGCACACATTCACACAATAAGGGGCACTTCAGAAACACCAATTAACCTAACCGACATCTTTCTGCAATGCGGGGCTGAAACTATAGCAAACCTGAGCAAACACAGGGATAACATGCAAATTCCACGCAGAAATTGTCTGAGTCTCTCCACCCGTGGATCGAACCCATGTCCTTCTAGTTGTGCAGGAATAACACTACCCACTGTACCACCATGCCACCGTACTACAAAACATACTTTTTTAATTTATGAAATGAAATAAAAATAACAAAACAAAAATAAACTACCTGTAACCTATGGGATTAATAAAAATAGATAAAACTTGCCATTGTACTGCCATTGTAATGGTATTTCTTATATGATTCTTATCATAAACAGCAGTTTAACTAAATAAGACTGAAAATAGATATGAGCATGTATTTTAAATCTGCAATGGTGTCAAAGGTGGGATTTCTTTGACTGAAAACATGTCAGTTATAATCAGTTATAGTTAATGTTTCCTGGACGAGGCTGACCAGGAGATGTCACTGTGGTGTGAGACCTCAGACCATGGCAAAAACTGATACTGTAACATCCTTTGCTTGGAATAGAGAGAATTGTGGTGTGTAAATAACTACCACCTACAAAGATAAATAACCACCCAAAGTATTATGAACAGCGCTCAGTTAATGCTGAATAAATACTGCACCACAGCGAAATATCTACAGTATTTGAAATCTAAAAGCCTGAAATAATTTTGTGCTGTTTGAATAAAGTTAGTATTTAGGTTTTGACACTGGAGTTTTACAGTCTTAATATCATGACTCTTCATTTTAGGATCCTTAGATCTTTAAATCAGGGTCCTTTTAAATTACTGAAGTGCTAGTGGAACATCATTCCCATTTTTCTATTTTTGGCAGAAACCAGAAAGTCTGTGTCAAAGATCAGTCTGTACTGGACTCATTGTCTCTAACAATTCTGTCCTTAATTTTCAGTCTTGTTTGCTGAAAAGCATTCCAATCTCACGCATTTACCACCAGCAAATTGTTAAAACTTTGACTAAAGGCTTTTCCCTTGGAGTTCTTTCATCAAGATCCTTACAAAATTTTGCACATACATCTGCACTTAAGATTCATACAGTGTATATAATGGTGCTCGTTTTCTTCTTTATTTAATGTACTGTATATATTCTGTGCAGTACAACTGTGAGGGATTGAGCACCCAAGCATTTTACTCACCTTTACACCTGTGTTAAAGTTACGCGACAATAAAGGATTTGATTTGATCCATGACTGCTAACTTTTGTATCTGTCATACGGACAGATGATGTGACATTTTAATGTTTCCTTTAAATTCACTGGCTACATGTAGTAGGATGGTCTGAACAAACACTGACTATATTTTTCCTGTTAATGAAGAATGGCTAATGTGAGTTTCCACATATTTCCAATGTCCTTGTTACTTTCCCAAGCTAATACTTTGACTTCACTTGGTTATGATATGTGACATTGCCTAAAGACTATTTATAATACTAAAAGACCAGAAGTAACTGAAAACAGATGGTCAATAAAAATTGTGTAACTGTACAGTTGTTTATTTGAACAACTGCTAAATTGCTTAATACTGGTAGTTAGATGGCATTTAATCTCTGATACCCCAAATAGTGGTTATGTCACAATCGGCTATCTCATATGAGATGGTTTGTAGTTTTACTAGCTATAATAAGAAGGATTTCAGCAACGTTGACTGTGGACAGATTGTTAGCTATGGTTAGCCATTCAGAAACAGCTGTACTTGTGGTCTGTTCATGTACCATGTTCATTATCCCAGCATGCCAAGAGTGCAGGAAACCTCAACAAACATCCACCTGAAGTTCACACAGCAGATGGCCAAGTGTGGCAAGCGTTTGAGCTAGTGAGGCGAATTGCGGACCTGCTGCAGCAGACATAAGTCAATTTGTCTGTGTGCTGTAATCATTTCTACATTTAGTGTATTTGAAATATCCACTCTGTACATGTGCCCTGGTCATCACCCACGCAAACAAGGGGAGAACTTGCAAACTCCACACAGAGATTTCCCAGGTCGCACATCCAGGGATTGAACCCAGGTCCTCCTTGCTGTGAGAATTATCCACTGCGACACTGTGTATGTTCTCAAACTGGTCATAAATGGGATTTCTCTTGTTCCCCCAAGTAGCACAGCTATTAGCTTATTTGAAGTTGTAAGATGGTAGAGCCAATTAATTTATTTGTTCATTCAGTGCATGCATCTTATCCACCTGAAGAAATTCTATTTTGCATGCTGAAAAGCTTTTCTGGTCACCACGCTTATAAAAACCGAGTTACCGGCAGCTCAGCCCATCTTGCCGTTCCTATCTGCTATTTTATTAACAAGGTGTTTTAGACTGTAGACCCTCAGCTCACAAGATTTTAGTTAGTTTTCACACCATTCTGAAACTCTCCAGACTGTAGTGTGTGAAAAACACGAACAACCATTCTATTGTGAAAGTCACAGAGATCACATTTCTTCTTTATTCTGTTTTTGATAAGGATCTTGCCTTGTATCTGCATGTTTTAATGGAATATGAAGAAGCCACATGCTTTTATATAAATGTAAAGTCTTAGGCACCATATTATTTTTACATTTTTTTTTAATCAGGGATAGAGAATTCATCAATAATGAGACAGTAAGGAATGGTTTTAGATTTACTAGCACAAGAAAATACACAAAAACAATTGTATGTCAGTTAAGTAGTAATAGATTACATAACAGACTACAAACCATAATGAAGACTGCCTGTTTGATTCATATAAGGATTATTAACTTATATTCAATGATAACTACACAAACTGTACCGTGAAACGCTGGCTGAGAAAAATAAATAAACTGTTTCATAAAAATAATAAAAGAACCTTTTATGTAGAAACATAAATGAACCTTTGCTTTACAGCATGTGAATATAAATGTTTTACTCTAACATATAGTTATTACCTGCTACATATTGCTGATCTTGAAGAAATTCTCCCAGTACTTCCGGAGACTTTTATAGTTATACTTGCATTTATTGTTTGTTTTAATTTATATACAAGGTGGTCTGTAAATTAATTCATTATCTTTTTCTTAATCCACACAAGGTTGCGGGCATACCAGTGCCCACCCGGCAGCTCTGGGCGCAAGGGCTGGAACAACTGTAGACCCACACAAATACGTATTGCACACAGAGTCACACACACATCTACACAATGCGGGAGAATTTGGGGAGAACATGGAAACTCAACACAGCAATGTCCAGAGTCTCCTCACCTGGCAATCAAACCATGGGTCCCTCTTGCTGTAAGGCGGTAGAACTACCACCTGTCCCACAAATATTTTTGTGTAACAACAGGGGACAAATACGTGTCCACGTGGACATGTATAAACACCTGGAAATGGTTGACTTAATAGAAAATGAATGAAAGTAGTGTGCTAAAGACATTCTATCGTTCAACACACTTTCGAATCCGTTCTGGAGACGTTACCCATATTAAACCACATTTTATTTATTTATTTTCAATAATTATTTTCGGTGGTGTCACGTGAGTGGTGCGGGCGGCTGCGTCACGTGACCGAAGTCGATCGGCATCCCTGTTTCGACTCAGTGATGTGAAAATATAGACAGGTGAACATAATATGTACATTATTGTTTTATTTGTAGCAGTTCAGTTTTTCTACTCGATCTGACACAGAACCAGAAGAACGGAAACTTAACCGGGAATAAAAATATACTGTGGTCATTCGCGTACAGTGAATAAGAGGCAGAGCACCGAGGAGTCGCTAAAAAGCAGGACTTTTTATTGTTTTTTTTCTGCTGTTTTTATATAGAAAACAGACGCTTCGTTTATTTTAAAAGTGGACCTTTCTCATCAATAGTCTTCCCGTAAGGAACAGTCGGTTGCATTTGTGGATAACGTTAACCAAACCGCGGTTTCTGTGAACCGTAAACCGCGGTTTCAACCAGAGCGCTTTAGAGCGTCTGTTGTTTTTTTAAACCGGCTCTTAACCGAATACATTTCAGGAGAACTCCATTGCACTTAACTTGTTTATTTTTTAATGCTTAGCGAATTATTCATGTCTTTCCTCAACCGTGCTTCAAGAGTGACAAAACTACTTGAATAGCTGCCTGCGGGTGTCAAATCTGTTCTACCGCCGCGTCAACGAATCGGGCACAGAAACGCGCGTGGTTCTCGGCGCGTCACCCGTCGTCGGATACCTGTTAACTTTTCCGTCTGCGGGTGCGTGCACGTGTGTGAGCGTGTGCGCGCTTGTGTTTGTGTGCGCGTGTGTGATTGTGCGGGGAAGAAGATCTCCACTGTGGTCACTCCTGGGCACGCGTCTGCGTTCCGTGATGGACGCTCAAGTTTCTCGCCGCGTTCTCCTTGTGGTATCTTACCCAGACTCGACTCCCGGACTGTAAGCGGAATATTTCCGAGGAGAGCAGCGCTGATTTTCTTGCTGTCGGGAATATACGGAGAGACTAACATGTCATTTACACGGATCTGCTTTGGAGCTCTGCTGCTGTGGACGAGCATTTCTGATGGTAAGATACTTCACCACTCGACCATTATATATATATATATATATATATATATATATATACAAACACAGGAATGTAAGTAATTCGGAGAACGCAGACTCTTAGCGCTCAGATATTTAGGATTTTGCTGCGCTGCAATGCTTTACGACCTGATTGTTAATTCCACACACACACACACACACACACACACAAAACACAGAGTCAAGTCATGCTGTACTTGTATGGACCCTCCATTGAAATAACAAATAATGGGGCTAATTCAAGCTATCTTTAACCCCAACAATGTTTAATAAATGTGTTATTGTTATTTAAACTACAAACAAACTTTTCTTCTTTATACAGACTAGAAAATGTCCCCCAGAAAGGACATTTCTTTCCATATATTCCCCACAAAGACATTCGAACAAAGAGCACAAACATATAACATAAATAAATGATATCCCTAATCTCTTTAATGTTACAACTATTTTTGGTTCTATTATTCTGTTTTATTATTATTTTTGCTTAATAAAATTCACATTTTTTATGGGAAAAGCAAAATATTCCGAGGGGGTCAAATATCAGATCACACACCCCCCTCCCAAAATATGTAGAGAGATGAACCAGGCACACACACACCCACACACTCATGTCCTCCTATCCCTGTGGGGATGTTACTTCACAAACCTTGATAATATTCAAATATATATTTTTTCTTTATTCTTTATATGGTCCCATATAGAGACAGATAAAGACTAATTAATAATAATCTCAACGATTACATTTATTTATATGTAACTGGTTAACAGCAAAGTCTCGCCGCATGGTCAGAAAATATGAGCTTATTCCTATTCTTGTGGAGACCATTATGTCCCCACAAAGATATACAAGCATAAATCCAACACAAAAAAACACACCCACATATATTAAGCTCTAATTGCTGAAGGTTGTATGGCGGTATGAACCACCTAATGCGTAAAAGCATATCAGTCTCAAAAAAATTCAGTAATCGTAGTCCAAAATAAATATTAAGGGCACATCAAGCCTCCACAAGGTGGGAGCACAAGTATACAGAGACTGTGACACACAACGATTGCAGTTTAATACAGCGCTTCAAAATGATAGAAGCATGTATTTCATCATGTCTGTATGGAGTGTCTGTCACTGCGGTGTATGTGTAATGTGGTTTTTGTACATCTGAATGAACCTAACATCTTGTAGATTTACAACAAGGAGAGGTGTTTAATTGTGGAACTCACAGCTGAGTTATGAAGCTGATAACAACATGCCCACGATGCACATATTTTCATAACTAAACAGGCTTTTTTTAAGTTCAAGCATAAGTCTGGCTCAGATTTGTTCATGTGTTCACACAAGATTTCTCATTCAAATGTGCACCCCCACACATCATTGATTGTGTCAAGCCTCACTGAAACCACACAGTATTCACTTACTTTGCATTTTTGTGTACAGTGAGGTCTAAAAAATGCACACACACACATATACAAACACACACAAAGAAACACACATGCACATATGTTATAGATGCTGCCTGAGGCGAGTATGTTGGAGAAGGGAAACATGCAGGATGAGAAATCAAGTTGTGTTACATTTCATGAAGAAGATTTATTTTCATTACATTTGCATGTCATCTGTTTGTAAAACCATCTAAACAGTCTGTGACCCTTTCAGCATCAAGGTGTGGTGGTGGTTTTGTTTCCATCAACCAAGTTTACGGAATGATAGAGATGATTTTCTTCACTTATAGACATTGGAGTTCTTTTGCAGCTCTAGATTTGAAATTAAAACTTATATAGCATAGAGAGAATAAATGTCTTCCTGTTGATTTGTTTTGGCTTAAAGCTCGATCCGGATTGGATTAATTTCTCAGAGGGACATCTGTAAGATATATTATACACTTCTAATTAGACTCCAGACTGCAATACAAGAAACAACCAGACCAGTGAGTTTATAGCTTTCTTAATCACATGATATAGCGTTGTCACATGATCACGCAGTACAAACATGGCGCTGTCTTTCTTAGCTGATTTTAGTTTTATCCTCCTACCAGCTGTCTGGAGATAAAGTTTTACCTCCTACACTGAGTAAAAAATGCGGTATCTCGTCAGTTTTTTCTTTTGCCATTTTGTTTACTGGGAGGATCTCTATGGAAATAAATGCTCAGTCTCTAACTACAATTTGTAGCAGTGACCAAAAGCATTAAGCATTTATTCAATGCAAGGTGACATCTGCCTGCAATAGTTTCTGAGGACATCTAAAAAAACAGAGCCCTCTCAAAACTGCAATGCATTTATCTGGGGTCATTCTTTTGTTTACGGGGTCCTATGTGATTTTAATCCCATCTGGAATGTCTCTGTTTTTCTCAGATGTCCTCCAAAAATTTTACAGGCTGAACTATCTACTGTCGTCTGGACACACATCTCTGAGGTTCTCCCAGTAAACAAAACGGCGAAAGGAAAAATGGAAGAGATACTAAATTATTTAGTCAGTGTAGGAGGGAAAACTTCATCTCCAGACATCTCAAGAGGGGGATAAAATCAGTGAAGAAAAGATCACGCAGACAGGAGTGATTATAATGGCAGCTACGGATATGTATTTTTATATTTCCGCGTCTGACAACGTTCTGGTGCCATGCCAGATGTCAGACATACTGAAGCGGTGCAGCGAACGGTGCAAACAGCCAAGTTATATTGAAATACAAGTCATTTTCATTATTATTTTATCTTAATAAAGATCAGATATCCCAAATCTCTGAATTTCCGGGGGTCTATCGCATTTAAATATCATCTCCCTGATGCCCACAAATCCTATAAAATATCCCGGAATGTAGAACCAGGACACACAAACGCACATGTAGGCGACACATATTTTTTTCCCGAATGCATGTCTGTAAAGTAAGGGGGAGGGAGGGAAGTGTCCTGCTTGCATAATCATAAAGAACATGCAAAACAACAAGGGTTATGGTTTGCCTGTTCTCTACAAAGAGTCTGTCAGTCAGCTGATCAGATTTTAGTCCAGATGGGCGGGAGGGGGGCTTGCGCATAACATCGAGCACTATTGTTTGCTGTACAGAATTTATTATATTAAAAAAATAACTCTTATTTTTCCTCCATTCACACAAGTTACACCATGTTTGCTTTGCTGCTGTAAGTTTACCGGTTGGGGACATGTGATGCAAAATTTTCACAAATATACTTTCCAATATACTTTTGCAACACAGCTTTTTAGACGCTATAAAAAACCACCTTAAGCGTGTGTGAAAACCTTTTTGAGAAAATTAAGCCATTTCAACATTTAGCTTTTATACAGATGAAAGTCTTATGGCAGCACATCTACAAAATTTCCCTTAGAGCTGAACCAAGACTGGAAAGCTCAGTCAGTTTATCCCTATCCCACATAGCACGTGTTTAGCCAATTATTCGCAAATTGAAGCTGTAGAACATGAACAATATTTTGTGAAATTATTTAGCACTGACAAAATAATGCAAGATCAAGGCCTTGCATTGGCATAGTCCACGGGTTGAGAATACTTTGATGTGTGTGTAATGTGTATGATGTACACAGTGTTCTGTATAGAGCCAGTACCTACAGTACCTACTATGTGTCCAGCACAGATGCTTTCCTTATGCAGATAAACAAGGAGAGGCCGGCAGTGGAACTCTTTCCTTTTGACTTTTGAGCGCACGTTTCTTACCGGTGCACCTTCTGACATGGCATACTACGATCAAAGCACTAACTTGATACGTCACAGTAACTGTGGATGATACGGCTTTGAACTGATATTTTAAAGTCTCCATCAATTCCATGCCATAGTACCTCTTATTAAAGCCCACATCTCTTTTATATTTTGTAGAACAGTTGCATCACCACCAGGGTTGATGTTAAAAATGTGAAACTGATATAGAAGTAGACAGTGTAGATATAGGACATACTGTATATTGCTGCATTATAAATTGTACAATGTGTTATATATCCACACGCCACTAAATTCAGTTTTATTAATATAGTGCTTATTACAATGTAACAGTGGCACAAAGCAGCTTTACATGAATGATATACATGATATAATCATGGTTAATTTTTATTGTTAATGAACAAGCCAGTTGAAGACAATGGTAAAGAAAAAGTACCTGAGATGATAAGAGGAACAAACCTTAAGACGAGCCAGACCCAGAAGGGAATCCCATCCTCATTTGGGTGATAACAGATTAAACAGTCTGAAAAAGAGTCTATAAGTTGACCATCAGAGTGGATCCAGATGAGGTCAGTATTAGTGTGTGTACCTCATCAGAAAAATAAATGATTATACATGATACATTTTACAAGAGAATTTATGAGCTATTTATTGTGTTAGAGTACAAACTCCGCTAAGAATAACAATAGCAGCATAACTGAATGCAAGATCCAGAAAAACAGACACAAGGGCTCCCTGAGACATAAAGAAACCAAACACTCTAATGCCCATGAACCCTTCAGGTCTGTAACTTTACTTAATAGGAACTAAAAATATAAACAGAATGTTTGACTAATACTGTATTTCTTGACTCTAGACTTAAACATTGATCCCATGGTGAGTCCAGAACATTAATTGGATGACTGTTCAGTAACTGGGGGGCTTTGTAAGAGAAAGTTCTGCCACCAGCTGTAACTTTTATTATTCTTGGAACCAGAAAGCAGCCTGCACCGTTTAATTGAAGTAGGCAAGGTGGATCATAAACTATGAATAGTTCACTAAGATATTTAGAGCTTTATACAGGTGCATCTCAATGAATTAGAATATTATAAAAATTAAATATTTCAGTAATTCTATACATTCATTACAACCACAGTGATCTATTTCACTGTTTATTTCTGTTAATGTTGATATTTATTGCTTACAGACAATGAAAACCCAAAATCATTATATTAGAACATTAAAATATTATATAAGACCAACTGAAAAAATGTATTTTAATGCATATATTTCGGCCTACTGAAAAGTATGTACAGTAAATGCACTCAATTTTTGGTCGGTGCGCCTTTTGAATGAATTACTGCATCAGTGTCACATGGCATGCTTTAATAGCACTCAACTCGTCTGCATTGTTGGGTCTGGTGCCTCTCATCTTCCTCTTGACAATACACCATATATTTTTATAGGGGTTCATGTCTGGCAAGTTTGCTGGCCAATCAAGTACACTGGTTATTATTAAACCAGGTGTTGGTATTTTTGGCGATGTGGAAAGGTACCAATCCTGCTGGACAATGAAATTTCCATCTCTAAAAAGCTGGTCGGCAGAGGGAAGCATGAAGTGCTTTAATATTATCTAGTAGACGGCTGCACTGACATTTTCTTGATACAACAAAGTGGACCTACACCAGTAGATGACATGGCTCCCCAAACCACTACTGAATGTGGAAACTACACACTAGACCTCAAGCAACTTGGATTTTGTGCCTCTCCAATCATCCTCCAGACTCTGGGATCTTGATTTCCAAATGAAATGCAAAATTTACCTTCATCTGAAAACACCACATTGGACTACTGAGCAACAGTCGAGTTCTTTTTTCCTTGGCCCAAGTAAGACGCTTCTGGCGTTGTATGTTAGTCATGAGTGGCTAAATACAAGGAATGAGGCAGTTGTAGTCTGGATACGTCTGTGTGTGTGTTCCTTTTTTGTACATTTAAATTTTCTAGCCTTTTATTGTTTCATCCCAAATGTTTTTGAGATGTGTTGAATGGAAATTTTAAATTAGCCAATATTTGGCATAACATATTTAAATGTTTCACTTTCAACATTTTATCTGTGTCTATGTTTAATTGTGAATACAGACAACAAGACATTCAAATAACTTAAAGTAACAAAGGCATGAATTAGTAGTTCTGCATCCTGGATTGTCAATGTATTTCCTAATTTAGCAATGTTTCTAAGGTAAAAGAAGGCTCTTCTGGTAATATTATCCATTGTCTCCAACGGGCTTGTTCATTAAAAATAAAAATTAACCTTATTTAAACCTTATGATTATATCATGTATATCATTCATGTAAAGCTGCTTTGTGCCACTGTTCCATTGTAATAAGCACTATATTAATAAAACTGAATTTAGTGGCGTGTGGATATATAATGAGCTTTAAATGAAAGACTGGAGTCAGTAATCACACCAACATCTTTTACTTGTTCAAAGCAAGTGACTGAAAAACCATCCAGAGCCAATACAAAATGAAAGCTTACCTCTAGCTGCCCGTGGTCCAAGACCGAGTACTTAAGTTTTATCAGAGGTAAGAAAAATGTTATTGAGCATCTATTGTCTAATTGTTATATACATATCCTCAACTTAATTAATTCTTTAACCTAATACTTATCTGGGTTTGCTGAAACATACAACCATGTGTCATCAGCGTAACAATGAAAACTGATACCATGGATTTGAATAATTTTACCCAGAGGCAGCATATACAGTGCGTATGGAAATTATTCAGAACCCAATAAAAAAGTCATTTTATTTCTCATTAATGTAAGCTCAACCTCCCATCTTGACAAAAAAAAGAAATGTAGACATTTTGCAAAGTTATTAAAAAAGAAAAACTAAAATATCAAATGGTAATAAGTATTTAGTATAAGAACCCATGTTTTTCACACCTCTGAGATTCTTTTTTGCAGATCCTCACTAGGATGCTCAATAGGGTGTAGGTCAGGCCTCTGGCTGGGCCAGTCAAGAATGGTCACAGAGTTTTTCCAAAGCCACTTCTTTGTTATTTTAGCTGAGTGCTTAGGGTCATTGTCTTGTTGGAAGGTGAATCTTCAATCCAGTTCGAGGTCCAGAGCACAGGATATCTCTATACTAGGCCGCAATTATCTTTCGTTCAGTTGCAACTAATCATCCTGTCCCTGCAGCTGAAAACACCAAAAAGCAAAATGATCATTTTGGCCAGGTCTCCGAACAGCTCTGATTGTCCCAAACTTCCATTTAAGAATTAGGGAGGCCACTGTGCTATTAGTAACCTTGAGTGCTGCAGTTTCTTTTGTAAACTGTGCCTTGCCACAATTCTGTCTCTGAGCTCCTTGGGCAGTTATTTTGACCTCATGATTCTCATTTGCTCTGACATGCACAGTGAGCTGTGAGGTTCAATTAAGGGGTAGAATCATCTCAAGGAGGATCAGAAGAAATGGACAGCATGTGAGGTAAATATGAGTGTCACAGCAAAGGGTCTAAATACTTATTAACATGTGATTTTTAGTTTTTGTATTTTAAGAAATTTGCAAAAAAGTCTCCATTTCTGTTTTTCTGTCAAGATGAGGCGTTTACATTAATGAGCAATGAAACAAAGACATAATTTTACATAACTTTACATTTCACAGTTTAGAGATGTCTCCTTTTAAATCTATATATTGATAATGCGTCATAATATATAAACCAGCAGATAGGCATTCACTTACTGCACCTTGAACAACATTCTTGAACATCTTTAAAGAATCTGGACGATTCATCTAGACACTTTGACTGTAAGATTGCTTCATAATTGCAGCTAAATCCCTCAGGTTTCTTGAATGATTGTTCCTTAAATATAGTCTGTTATGTAATATGTTGCAACCTTTCCTGGCATACAAACATTTTTTGAATTAACGAACAATACTTTGACAATACAAATACAATTGATCTAAACGAACATGAAGCCTTAATGCTGTTACTTAGACCTCATAATTACAAAATGAGTAAAAGTACAAAATGAAAAAGTGCATGGCATTAAATTATCTTGATCAATGTTATAGCAGACCTGGCTTTTATACCAATAGGTTATGAAATATCATATATATTTATTGAATTAATACAGTACAGCAGTGCACATCAATGAGTAATACATAAACACAGCCGTAAACTGTCAAAAAACATCCGAGACCCAAAACAGGTATATCTTTGTCAGATGACACCATTTTCTCATAAATAGTACATGGATCACTGACTCACCCATCTTTTTTCTTTCTTTAATTCAAGCTTTGACAAAGACACCATTGCATTACACGTCCTGATTTGTAATCCAGATGCATCAAGACTAATTCTGAGAGACAATAAATCCGGCCAAGACGTGGCCGTCTCCTTCACTTTTGATAATGACCGATCTTATATGAAACTAAAAAATAAAGGTGAACCAATACACGCTCTGGGCTTGACTTGTTTGTTAATGTGTATGCTGTTCTCCTCTTTGCTGTATTCTCCTGTTTTATTCATTAGTATTCTAGCTGACATACTCTGTTGGTATTTAGCAACAATGGAACTCTTGTGAATAGATGAACAGGTGAACAGGACCCTTTGTGTCATCAGCCCTTTAGAGCAAGAATGTTATTATAGATGACATCTCTGATTTTTGACATCGGATATTTTAGACTATTTGGATATTTTGTGCATGGATGCTTATTTTTATTCCACTAAAGCTGCTGTATATGGTGGATATTTTTGTCTAGCATTTGTTTTTTTGGCAGGGAAAAGTAGAGTGTTTCAAAAAAAAGATGGACTCAATTTTTTAACAAATGATTAATATATTAAAACGATTTGATAAATGATCTATGTTAGCGCCATCTGCTGTAAAGACAACATTGAAATGATAGTTGAATTTGTCCTGAATACCATGCGTAGTGTCTTTTCTATTGAAATGATCAATTGCTAATGGTGGCACAAAACACAATCTTTGATGTATGACAAGAACGTCAAGTTAAAATGTAACGTCTGGAGCTCATGGGGGCTAAGAGTTTCAGGCTAATTCTTAGTGTCCTGACCTATCTAACATTGAGGCTGTGTGTAATTTGGAAAATGTCGAACCTGCTAAAGGCTTTGTGCTTTGTGACTAGATGTTGGTGCAGAGATAATCATTGGAAATTATATTAATTAATATACTATATTAATTCATTCATTCATTCATTTCTTTATTCATTCATTTTCTCCCGCTTAATCTACATGGGGGCGCAGGACAACTTGACAGCTCTTGGGTCGCAAGGGCAGAAACATACCTAGACGCAGACACACAGTCTCACACACACACATTTACACACTAGAGGGCATTTAGAGACACCTAGCATGCATTACTTTGGAATGCTGAAGGAAAATCTGCACAAACACAGGGAGAACATGCAAGTTCACAGAAATTTCCTGAGTCGTCCAATCCGGGGATCAAACCAGGGTCCTGCGCCGCTGTGCTGCCAAACACTGTATTTATTAATCAATAAAATCTGCTGGTGCTGGTAAAGTGCTGTGGTTTAAGGTTAGGAAAACCTCTTTTCCAGTGACTATTAACTATTTATTAAGAAATATTGTATTATAAATAAATACATATAATATTATAAATATATAAGTATAATATTTCTGTCTCATTTTTAAACTGGGTTCTCATTATCTACTTTTATGACTTTGATGCTGTTGTAGGTCATTTTTATTCAGAAATATAAAATATTCATAAGCGTTCATTCAGTTTGACAGGATAACAGGTCACATGCCAATATTATATCTTACAAAATAGTTTATACTTATTTAGACAAATACAGGGGTTGGACAATGAAACTGAAACAACTGGTTTTAGACCGCAATAATTTATTAGTATTAGGCCTCCTTTTGCGGCCAATACAGCGTTAATTCATCTTGGGAATGAAGCATACAAGTCTTCCACAGTGGTCAGGGGACTTTTAAGCCATTCTTCTTGCAGGATAGTGGCCAGTTCACTACGTGATGCTGGTGGAGGAAGACGTTTTCTCCTCCAAAACATCCCAAAGTGGCTTTTAATACATCACAAAGACTGTCTTGGTCACAGATGCGCCAGCAAGACGTGCACTAACAATTGGTCCTCTTTTATACTCTGGTATGTCATCCATAATGTTGTGTGCATTGCAATATTTTGAGCAAAACTGTGCTCTTACCCTGCTAATTGAA
>JAOUQV010187864.1:0-14942 GCA_028565295.1 Aspidoras spilotus
CGTGTCATCCTTGCGCAGGGGCCATGCTAATCTTCTCTGTATCGTTCCAATTTTAGTATATGTGCTGCCGTAGCAAGAGAAGTGGGTTAAGCAAGAGAAGTGCCGTAGCAAGGGTTAAGCGATATCCCTAACCGGGTGCCCGCTGTGCCTGTTTTTGTGCCCAAAAACAGTTAGACCCTGAAAGTGTTAGACCCTGACTCATCATATTGAATTACAGATTGATTGCACTTTCTGTTATTTTTTTTTAGAATATTACATCCCATGATATACAAGATAAAAGCACTCTAGCTACAGTTTAGGAGGGAGACCTGTTAAATTAATCATAACTTTTTAAAACTTTTTTTCTAACATTCTTATTCTTTCACATAGAAACACCATTTAAACTTTATTTGAACGTCTCCCTTGTACACATTCCTTATTAAGTTATAAGGATTTGGACGCCCCCATAGAGCTCCATGGTAACAACTTCAATTTTATCTTTTTTTCTAAACTGTAATATCTCTGCCTTATTTGGTCAATTCACCTATATTTTACATCATAACGAAGGGCTAGGTCTCCTGTCGTGAATAAAAGTTGCTCTAGAACCTGGATATACCTTTCAGCAACTTCCTATGACGTCATCAATGTGCGCCACTAGATACGATTGCTATGGGAAGAAATCCTCAACCGAAGCTAAGTTTCTTACTTGTATTTTTTAAAATATTATTTACACATTCACCAACGTTATAAAGTTCAGGGATTAAAGGTTTTTAGTTTTCATCTGCTTACAGGATCCGACAAAAATCAGCACGCAGACGCCATCCGCGCCGGATTCATTTAATATCATTTGATTTTGCAGATTTTGCGTAAGGTAACGTACTATCATGTCACACATTCAGCTGGTGCAGTGTGTAAAATTCAGGATGTTTAGCCAGTCTTTCTCCACCATTAGTGATAATTATATCTGTAATAACTGCACATTATTTGGAACCCTGATGGAGAAGATATCAGTTTTAGTAGTGCGCATCCAGTCATTAAAGAGGGTTAGTGAGAGTGATAGCAGTACTGTTACGGTATGGGAAAGTCTGGATGCCTTAGGTAAAGATAGAAGTTAGAGCCCTTGCATCAGGGCACATGGGTAACAACCCGGTGGCATACTCACAAAGCCATTGCTAACACTGAGACTCAACTATGAGAGCTCTGGTTATAGGAGACTCTATAATGAGGAACATGAAAGTAGCTAGGCCTTTAGGGGCACCAGTAGCATTAGTACAGTGTTTAACGGGTGCCAGGGCGCCAGACATAGCAGGTAATCTTAGGCTCTTGGGCAAGCGCAGATTCTCTAAGGAGCTAATGATATACACCTTTGACAGTCAGAGGTTACCAAGGGTAATATTATAGAGGTGTGAACATTTGCGAAGGCAATGTCCGATAAAGTAATCTGCTCTGCACCAATGCTAATAGATAATTGGAATAATTTTGAGGGTGGGACTGGCCTGTTAGGGCGGGACAGTATCCATCTCACTCAGGAAGGTGCTGCGTTGTTATCCTGCAGCATTAAAACAAGGCTAGTCAAACCATGACAATCCAGAGCCAAGGCCAGAAAGCAGACAAACTGGCTATCTGCTAGCTACTTAGAATCTTTACCTAGGTCTCACCATTTAGACAGTGTCTGTTCTCTGGGCTAAACCAAAGTATAGAAATTTGGAGAAATATAAAAATAGAGTTTATTTTAATAACTTAATATTAAATAAATATTAAACTAGACAATTGTGATAATACAGCCTGCACAGTTGACCTGAAGATAAAGCTATTTAATATTAGGTCTCCAAATTCTAAATTGCTTATTATAAATGAACTTATTACTGATCAGTGATTAAATGTACTTTGTTTAACTGAAACATGGATCAAATCAAATAAGTATGTAGTATTAAATGAAGCTAGTCTTCCTGGATATAATTACATATCCCAGCCCCGTTCAAATGGTAGTGGTGGAGGTGAAGCTGTTATCTATAATAATAATATAGCCATCACACACAAACCTCAGCAAAAACTAAACTCGTTTGAGGTTTTATTTACAAAAATAAACCGGGAAAAATAAGTCTACGGATTATATCCCATTAAGTATAATTTACTTATTTTGAATTCCTACATGAATTTTATATATTCCAACCTAGTTATATCTGTAGACAATGCTCTAATTGTAGGAGATTTTAATATACACTTTGACAAATGGGAAGACCCCTGAGAACTGCATTGGCATCCATTCTTGGCTCTGTGGGGGTAAACCAAAATGTAATAATTTTGTTGGTAAACTCCCAAATTTATCAACTTTGATTGTATCACCCTCCAACCCCACTGATCTTAATCAGGCAGCTGAGCACCTAGAGTCAATATTTTGTTGTATTTTGGATAGCATAGCCCCCACTTAAAAGAAGATTAATTAAAGAGATAATGATTTCACAGTCCCTAAAACAGACCACTAGGAAACTAGAGCATAAATGGTGTCAGACAAACCTGGTTGTGTACCAAACAGCATAGAAGGAGAGGCTTGTAAACTATAGGAAACCTTGCTAATAGAAGAAAGCAAAAATAATACATTCTTTTTATTTTATACAGTAGCAAAACAAACTAGGAGAAAGACCACTGCAGAAACTTTCCCACCATCAGGTTGTAGTTGCGATGCCATCATGATTATTTTCAGTACTAAAGTTTAAAAAAACACAAAAACATAAAATCAATACTGTAAATCTTAACCCAAGTCAACTAAATGTCAATATGTTTACCTTAGATTATCATACTTTAATCCTTTTACTAGTTTCATCATCAAAATCTACAACATCTATATTAGATCCCATACCCACAACTTTACTCAAACATGTACTACCGGAAATTATTGAACCTCTCATAAAAATGACCAATTCCTCTCTCACTACTGGCTATGTCCCTAAATAATTTAAATTAGCAGTTATACCTATGATTAAAAAAACCTAACCTCTTCTCCATAATTCCAGAAAAGGTTGTAGTGCAGCAGTTATGTTCATACCTGTATAAAAATAATATTTTTTAAAATTGTCAGTCAGGATTTAAGCCCCATCATAGCAAAGAGATAGCATTGGTTAAAGTTGTGAATGATCTGCTACTGGCCTCTGATCAGGGTTATGTTTCCATGCTAATGTTGCTCAATCTAACTGCAGCTTTTGACACCATCAATTACGCTATTCTTCTTCATATGCTAGAAAATGTTATTGTAATTAAAGGAACAGCCATAATGTTGTTCAGCTCTTATTTGAGTGACCGTTATTAGTTTGTAGATTTAAATGGCCATTATTCTATTCACAGTAGGGTGAAGTTTGGTGTCCCACAAAGTTCTGTCTGAGGCCTGTTAATATTTTCTCTAAATATGCTACCTCTGGGTAATATTATTTGCAAGCATGATATTAACTTTCACTGTTATGCTGATCGCCAATACTGAGTAGAGACACCAATTTACTCATGTTGAGAAATGTGTGAAGGACATTCGACAGTGGATGTTTAGCAATTTTCTTTAACTTAATTCTGATATAATGGAAGTACTAGTATTAGGACCACAGGCAGCTAGAAGTAAAATTATGATATGTTATTATCTCTGGGTGGTCTTTCAATTACACCATGTACAGCTGTAAAAGACATTGGTGTGATTATTGATTCTAACATTTCCTTTGAATCTCATGTAGATAATATCACAAGGTTAGCATTGTTTCATCTTAGAAACATTGCTAAGATCAGAAATAGGCTGGCACTGAATGATGCAGAAAAACTTGTTCATGCTTTAGTTACCTCTAGGTTGGATTACTGTAACACCCTGTTTTCTGGTTGTTCCTGTAGGTGCATAAACAAATTGCAGTAAGTTCAAAATGCAGCAGCCAGAATCTTTACTAGAACATATCACCCCTGTCTTATGCACACTGCACTGGCTACCTCTCAAATTTTGAATTGGCTATAAAATACTTTTGCTTGCTTACAAAGCAGTTAACGGTCTCGCGTCACAGTACCTTAGTATACTTCTAGTATCCTTTGATCCATCACGCCCACTTCGATCAAAAGGTGCAGGCTATTTGCTGATACCTTGTATTATGAGGGTCTTCTAGTTAGTGTTTGGGACTCAGACACAATCTCAGTCTTCAAATATAGGCTGAAAACTTTAGTTTACTTTAAAAATTTGTTTAGTTAAGCATATCCTTCATAGTCTCCTATAGTTCAGGGGTCAGAGCTGCAGGGTTCATGGTCATAGAGTGTTTTAGTAAACTGGGATGTTTAGATGCTGTTGCCCGGCCACTCTTACAAGATCACTCAGGTTTGTTGATGGTGGATTGGCTGTTTGTCCCAGGGCTCCCTCATGTCTGTGTTATGCTGTCATAGCACTAGTCTGAGTTTTTTCTTGCTCTCTAAAAAAATTGTGTTTGGATTGATCATCTGATAGTTGATCATATCCAACTCTCTTTATTATCTTTCCCTTTATCTCTTTTCTCACTTTTCGCTTTTCTATCCTCTCTCTCTTCGGATGAGCTACACCTAATACGGCGGATGACCCAGGAGATGTCAGCGACCCTGTGCCTGCTGGATTCCCTCCGACTGTCTATTCACTTTAATTATTATTACTCTAAATGTTATATATTATTGATAGTTATAGTATCATGTATATGTTATATATGTTATATTATATTATTGTATATATTGTATACAGATTGCATCGTATCACCTAAATGAGTATGGGTTCATTCCTTCCTCAGGGAGTTTTTCCTTGCCACCGTTAGTCATCTGGGATAAAACGTTTTCTGTAATGCTGCTATTTGGCAATGTCTACTGTTAAAAGCGCTTTATAAATAAAATTGAAATTGAATTCAAAGTCTCGGTTAAGTAAAATAAAGAAATGTTGACTGTGCTCCTCAGCATTATTCACTTATTTTCTCCCATTTTAAAGGTTAACTTATCTTTTAAACATTTAGAGACAACATTTCATTATAAAACAGAAGAGATGCATGTTTAGGGTATGTCAGTATCTCAATCTAATGTGGCATTTAGAAAATTTACTTTGTTTTTTTGTACACAGCAGTTTTTGAAGGAACTGCTGCTTTCTAGTTACATATTCTGTTTTATTATTACTTTACCATATTTCATCAGATATATATCTTCTACAATGTTGAAATTTAAGACATGTTTACAGGCACATCTGGCCTGTTTAGGAATGGGGTGCTTACCTCCACCTATTTGCCTGCATAGCCTGTTTTCACTTTTATTGTCACATTCATTTTAATAGGAAATTATACATTTTTTATTATAAGGGAACATTGTTTGGAGATATTGATCCACAGGACAATGGGCACTACCTTGGGCCCACCGCTTAAAGGGAAATCTTCTGGCCATAGTAGTGGGGAGGAGCCTAAGGTGGGCTGCCTCAGCCGGTGTCACTGCCACGAGTATCGGTGGCTGTTCTGTCACTCTATGAGGACATTGAGAGGAGGAGGAAGCGCTCCTGACATCCTCCTCCGGTGTGTGTTCCTCCATTGCCGAGGTGCTTGTAGTTCCCAGGTGCTCCTGAAACAAGAAATTCTCTTGGGGAATATCCTTGACATCCTCAACTAGGGGAAACAGTTGGCAGTTGTCTTCTACTGATTGCTCTGGAGAACTGTTTGGCTCAGGGGCTCACAAGAACCTTAGGCTAGTTGTGAGAAATACAGGTTCATTGGAATGCTGTGAGCTGTGGAATAAAATTCTCACATTATAAGGAACTCAATCGCAATGAATTGAAATTCTCAATTTATTAGCAGCGCTAATAACACTAACGCACAGGCACAGTGGAAATTGAATCCTTGAGATGAACAAGATGAACTAGTCTCCAAATGGAATCCCAACCTAATTTAGAAAATAACAATTTTAACAGTCGGTAGCAAGTGTTTGTTAATGTGATTGTAATGTTGAGAATGCTTAAATTCATAAGATGTTCCTAGAAGAAACCAGGCATTACACAGGATGTTACCTTCATTAGGAAGTTGACCATCAGGCAGATGTAGGAGTAATTAAATAATTTGCCTATTTTATTCTCTTAATTACCGTGTTAGTTAGAGAGCACGTTTTAATATTTATTCGGAATTTAATTGGGAGCCAATAAAGTGTTGATAAGACAGGGTGATGTGGTTGTACAGGGTGGGTCACATATATATGTATATATGTGTTTGTGTATGTATGTATGTACCCCTTTTTACCTTAATATCTTCCTTAATTCTTTGTAGAATACTTTCAACAGAGATATTATTCTGCATTCCTTGGATTTAACGAGAGGTTATTTGAGTTACTGTTTCCATTTCAAACCATGCCATGTTAAAAGTCACTTAAATTACCTTTCTTCCCCATTCTGATGCTCAGTTTGAAATTCAGAAAGTTTTCTTGACTTTCCCTACATGCCTAAATGCATTGAATAGCGGCTATGTGATTGGATGATTCGATATTTAATGTTGAATTTATTTCATAACAGCAATGTTTAAGATATGGAAAAAATGCTTTCCTAATAAAAGTTTTTACATCAGCATCAAGTGAAAGACAGGAGACAAATTGCAACAAGATGTTTTAAAGGAAGTGACTGAAATCTGTCTTTTTAAATCTTAAAATATTTAAAGTATTTAAATCTGCCTTTTGACTGATTAGGTTAAATTTATGCTTAACTTGTTGCAAGCTTTAAAAGTGTATTGTTTAGACACCATTATATAAAAAATATTACTATGTAAATTGAAATTCCTGCTAATTTGTCTGCAGTCTATTTTAGCAGTTATAAAGTCTCAATAAATGAGTTAGTCTTAAATGACTTTGTATTCAAATGACTTAAATAGTGTGTATTTAAAATAGTTTGATTTGTGAAAAATGTTGGACAGATGTGACCCAGGTTGGGAAGGTCCATTTTGTGAAGAATGTGTGCGGATGCCTGGTTGTCTCCATGGCTCATGTCATCAGCCATGGCAGTGCACTTGTTTGGATGGCTGGACAGGCCGCTTCTGTGACAAAGGTAAAGCCTTTCAGTGGACTTAAACAATGTGAAAGATGTGCTTGAAATTTATTTTCACCTTATTAACTTATTCAACTTATTTATTTGCATATCCAGATATAAATGTTTGTGAAAATGAGAAGCCATGCCAAAATGAAGCCACCTGTTTTCTTAACGTTGCTGGAGAGTACAACTGTTTGTGTCTAGAAAGCTTCTATGGAAAAAACTGTGAGTTGAAGAATGGGCCATGTCATAAAATCAAGTGAGTCTTATTTTCTTATCATCATTTTCTTATCATCTGCTAAGGTTTTTCTTAAGCTGAATGCTGACTTAAAAAATATTATTTATTATTGATAGAATTACCTATTAAAAACTCAACAGTCACTTTTTTATATCAGCTCAGGCAGACAGGTTCATCCTTGTGTAGTGTTTGCTTGTCCACAAATGTGTTTCCTCCTACAATCTAAAGAGTTAGAAAATCCGACATAGTAATGCTCACCAACACATGTAAACACTTTTTTTTGCAGAATGTGATTTTAAAAATAAAACACATGTTTAAACTTAGACTGTGAATACATTTTAAGATGTGTCATTTCTTCCTCTTCTGCTGTGGTGTACTTTAGGTCTCCTTGTAAAAATGGTGGCTTATGTGAGGATTTAGGTGGCTTTGCACCTCAGCTGTCTTGTCGATGCCTAGTCGGCTTTACTGGACCTCGCTGTGAGACTAACATTGACGACTGCCTGATGCGTCCCTGTGCGAATGGTGCCACGTGTGTTGATGGTGTGAATCGTTTTTCGTGCCTTTGCCCTGATGGGTTCACAGGACGGTTCTGCACTGTCAATCTGGATGACTGTATCAGTCAGCCATGCCTCAATGGAGGCCGCTGTATAGACAGAGTCACCACTTTTCACTGCTTGTGTCTTGCTGGATATACAGGTCAAACCTGTGAAGTTTCACTAGTGGAAAAGCACCAGACACATGCACCACACCGGGATTCCTTTGGCTGGGGAGAAGAAGAGTTCACAGGAATCTCCAGACCATCTCACATTACTCCAAATAAGCCGCACTCTTATGCCCACAACTACACTCATAGGCATTCAACCAGTGGTGCTGAGGGTCATTTGTTAAAAATTTCTGTAAAGGAAGTAGTGAGTCAAAGTTTAGAAGCAGGACTCTCAGAGGAACATTTTATAATTCTTCTGGTATTAGGAGGCCTGACTCTGGCAGTGGTGGTACTTACAGCTGGGGTGGTTCTACCAGGAAACTGGCATAATGTCTGCATTTGCAGTCACTTTAGAAAACCGATATCCAATCAACATTCATTTCAACGACATTGCTTGCAGCAACATCATGGAGTCCCTACTCAGCAGGACTGCAAGATCAGTTTCCTACATACATCTGCTCCACCTGAGCTGGACAAGAAGAGACTAAACACAGAGATCATATTAGAGGCATGACTGTTCATAATAAAGATGTTTTATGAGTAATGACAAAAGGTCTATATGATCTTTATTTTTATCTATTTTTACCTGATCACACCATCTGTCATTCAAAATACATGAAGTTTATTAAATTACAGCTACTGAACGTATAAGAAGCAAGGCTTAAGGGCATATCAGAAAAAGGTATAATAGCATTTGATTCATTTATGTTGACTATATGATACCATGATGAGGAGCAGAGAAGACGCATTAGATCAATTATATTATAAACTATGTGTAGAAATGACTATGGAAATGTTATTTCAACAGTCGTCAGAAAGACTGCAATAAAGCAATGTATTGTACTATTCCTGTTTCATAAAAGAAATATTCTGCATAAATACAAAATGTTCCACATTTCAGTGTTCATTTCAGTCCCCCAAGTTATCACAGACTGATGACACATTTTTATTGAAGTGGACACAACAAAGTGATGAAATTGACCTCATAAGCAAAAAAACAGATCATGGGTTAGACCATGCATGCGTACCAAATGTTAAGGAATAAGAATCACAGTTTCTGTTGGAAGCTTGGGCAGAACAATGAATTTTCACATAATGGAAAAACAGTCTACCATCACTAGTACTACTCTGTTGCCCCTAAATTGTGGTGGGCCAGTAATGAAGTGGGATCGGGGGAAACCACGGTCAAGATTGCATAAGGATCGAATTAAGCAGTCCCTGGGGACTGTATCTCAAGTCTTTTCTATGCACACAGGTTTCACAGGAGCCAATAAAGTTTGTATTTCTTATTCCAGACTAGGCCAAAAAAACCTCCTCCAAATAAACTTAATAATTCTCCTGGATTACCATCAAAAAAAGGAATGTCCTCATGATAAAACTTGCCTTACGATAGCAGGGACAAATAATCAATTATTATAATTTTGCCATAGTGCCATGTTTCCATAGTGCCTGACTGACCATGGGCTTTAACTGGCCATGGAACTGGCACCAATATTTTGGCCATTGGGATGATGGGCTCCTGGGATCCTTCTTTCACTAGAACCATCTATTATTGGGAGAGCACATCTTGCTTTGTATTTTTTAAATCTGGCCTATATGACAGCACAAAGTCTGTGAAGACTGTTAAACATTACCCAACAAGCTTGGTGAGAATTCAGTTGCTTGGCTTTTTGAAATAAAAGCTACCTGGACTTTTTCGATCCAGCAAAATTGGCCTGGGTTGTGGGTTGTGGCTGGAATTCCAAAAAGTTGGAATGTTTTATAAAACACACATAAAGACAACACTACAAAGACAATATATTTAATGTTCAAAATAATATACATGAATGCTTTTTGCAAATATTCACTCATTTAAAATTTTATGTCTGCAACACATTTCAAAATAGTTGGGATAGGGGCCTGTTTACCACTGTGTTACATGATCTTTCCTTTTAACAACACTCAATAAGCATTTGGGAATTGAGGACAATAATTTTTGAAGCTTTGTAGGTGGAATTATTTCTTGCTTCAGTTGCTCAACAGTCCGTGGTCTCTGTTGTTGTATTTTATGCTCAATAATGTACCACATATTTTCAATGGGAGACAGATCTGGACTATAGGCAGGTCAGTCTAGTAACCACACATTTTCACTATGACACCACTGTTTTAACACATGTAGAATATGGCTTGTATTATCTTTCTGAAAATAAGCAGGGACTTCCCTGAAAAAGATCTTGCTTGAATAGTTTGAATTCTCCAAATAAAATGTGGACTTCTCAGACTAGAGCATGTTTTTCCAGAGGGTGATGGTCTTTGGCTGTTATGGAGTTTATTTCCCAATAATATATGCAGGGACAGAGACTCTGAGGTTGAGGGGTGAATAAACCCCAGCTCCAATACTTCCTGAATGTATACTTGTCACGGATGCAGTCAAGATGCTTGCAATGGGGAGCCCATCTGTAAGTTTACCGTGTAGACTCCTCTGGAAGTCCTCTGGAAGGTCTCAAGTGGCCAACTCATCCGTCAAATGGGAGTTCAGACCATGCTGGTAAAGGCAGAATAATGCCTCCCTGTTTCAGCCACTGTTCTCAATGGTGCAATCCGCTACAAAGTTTTGGACTCGTAAATGAATCTATCTAGATTTCTAAAGTTTCTCAAATAATTTTGTTGACAAACAACAAATTAAAGTTATTTACTGTATATTTAAAGCACTTAATTTAGCACAGCAGTTCTATGAAAGTTCTCACCCCATTACAACCTTACACACACCCACAAACAAACACACACACCTAAGACGTGTAGGAAGTAAATATTAGAAAAACATTAATCTTACCTCAACTGTGATTATGTGAATTTAAAGGTGTTAATGAAACATATTCCACTGTTTAAATAAAATACTCAAATGATTAACATTATGTTTGAGTTCTGGTTGAGAGACTGAATAAATTAGGTAACAGACTTAACCTTTTTTATTTAAATTCGATTTATTTAGACATTAAAATTTGCCAGTGGGGCAAATTATATGCATACGTATTAAACGAAATAAGTGTGCATATAATTTGCCCCACTGGCAAATTTTAATGTCTAAATGGATTTTTACCATTGTAAATTAAAGCCTTATATAGTACCAATATCGTCATACTGTCATGAATACATAAATACAGTTTCATTCATGAACATAGCATGTATTCACTATAAATAATATTTATCTAGTTATTTCAGAAATTGACTGTTATACAGCCTGTGTGAGAATCAACACATATTTTGAATGCTCTGTCTTACCCAGGGAGTTGAACAGGTGGGAATGGTGTACCTGACTACCAGGGCCTTTTTTGTGAAATGTATATATTTTTTATTACATATTAAATAATATGCATAATAATATAATATAGCATAATAATATTTATCTTTCAGGAGAGGTTATGTTTATCTAGTAGTTGTTCTTGTTCATTTCTCCACCCTCTAAACACCTCACCCCACCCAACATAAAAAAATTATGTATAGACCTAGAAATGCTTTTCCAAATGTAAAGTGAAGAGAGAGAAAAAAAGAAGAGAGTACCCATTTTTTCTGACCCATTTATTTCAGAAAAATTGAATTTGCCCAAACATTAGTAGTGCTGAAGTACTGTTAGTTAACAGATAACAATGTACAATTACAGGAATAAAACTAAGGAAAATGGGGCGCATAAACAGGAAATTTATGTAAGCGTCACCCAGATTCTAACAAATACACAACCAGCGCATAGAAGCTGTGTGAATTCGTCTTCATCTGACGATATGTCCCAAATAGAAGTGAAAAGAGTCATGCACAACTAAAATAAAAGGGAAAATAAAAAGAAAACAGGCATACAAAAATACAGGATAAACTAAATGGCAAACCTGTAAAATATAATGAAACACTGTCCAAACATACACTACTCCCAAAGTCCATAAAATAAGCAACACGTGTACATGAAAGGCTTTTAAAGGTTGATGTTCCACATAAGAAGTTGAAAACCTGGGTTTGCTGATTAGCGATAACCGGCAACAGCAGTAAATATGGGCCGTGCCCAAGAAAGGGGCCTAAAGAAAGTGCACAAAGAAAGTACCCTAGAGAGTCCATAAACCAAAAAACATACAATATAAATAAATAAGAGTTATTATTATAATTAGTTAGACGTTAAATGAGTTAGAAGCAGAACAGTATATACAAATGATGCATTTTAGTAAAAATTAGTATGTCAAAGACAAATATGAACTATTTTAGTGGAATGACTTTTTACAATCATGTGACTATTTACACTTTTATATGAATTAGAAATATTTTTAAGTACATTGATTAATAAATTTATTGTGACAGCAATTAAACTGAAAAAGAATATGAGCTAGGTGAGTTTTCCTTGATTTTTTCTTTTCAGTATCTTCATTGGAGTTCGGTCATTGTCTGGAGCTCCTCATCATCTTTTTGTTTGGTTAGAGGAGCTCTTCTTTAGATAATTCAGAAAATTGTCCAGAGTCTACTATAAAGCACACTACTATCATTTTAGTAACTGTCATTTTCACCCTCTGTTCTTTCAGTTGGTTTAACCCACTGTTTTGATATGTTTATTTTTTTTTACAGTTGTGTTTCTTTTTGGAACATTAAAATGTTCTGTTTCCATTTTAGGGGTCTTAAAGTAAGTGACTGGAATTTTTGTCCCATGTTCTTCACTGGTTATGATAGAGTTTTGGAGCCGTTTTCCTGTTGTGGGTGTACAGTGTGTTTTCTCAGCGTCTCACTGCTTTTAGTCTGTGGTTCTTTGCAGAGTGTTTCCTCTCTTTGGTGTCCATCAGCCCTGGTTATGGACTGCTTGCTTCTGCTTAGTGTTGGTGGGTGACAGTGCTGCTTTTATTGTCAAGTCAGCATGCTTATTAGTTAACTTGCAATAGGGACCTGTGCTGATGGGTGATGGTACTACTGGGTGTATTGTCATGTGGTATGCTGCACGGGTTGCTAGTGAGGTGGATCGGGAGTGGTGGATGATTCAAAGAGAGCATTCAAAGGTTGTCACCTGTGACAATGCACACACCTGTCTATTGATTGGAGACAGGGGATTCTCCTAAATGCTTGCTTGTTGTTATGGATTTTGGAAGTGGTGTCTGTTTGTAGCTGTTTGTAGCTCTTCTCTGTCTAAGATAGCGGCCAGAGTGTGTGGTTGGCCAGCTGTTACTTTCACTTTGGTTTGTGTTTTTTTTTTGTGTTTTTGGCATTTTACAAAGTAAATATACTCTTGTATGACAGCCGGGTGTTGGCTGTGTCCACGTTCTTTGTCCAGTAATTATTGGATTATCTATTTCATTTGCTGTAATTAGGCATTCTATGGAACCCATTGGCATTTTCTGATACCTATCACTGGTTTTAAATCAGATTTCCACCCCCACCGCAACTGCTCTTCTTGGCTCTGCCAGCAAGGGGTGAATCACAGAAACTGGAGGATGCTGTTCTGAGTCCCAGGACTCGCAGAAACACAGAACCCATGTCCTGCCAGGATTGGCCTGGTAACCACCAGATCTTTGGCACACAAAACTTTTATCCTGAAGGACTTTTTTAGCTTTCAAAATCTGGATTTCCTCTTTGATGCCCCGCAGATGGCCGAACGAGGAGAAAGAACAGCGACTGTGTACAGAAAAGATTTTAAATGTAGACAGTGCACTATGCCATCCTTATTTTTCAGCTTTGAAGCTACTATATATGAGGCAGGTTGCACTGACCTGGTACTGTACGCAGTTCATCTACCGACCCCCTAAATACAACAAGTACTTCGTGAATGAGATTTACAATTTCTTGGCTGCATGCATGCCAAACTCTGATCATGTTTTTATTGTCAGGGATAAACATCCATGTGTGCCGTCCTGATAAGCTAAGGAAAGGAAGTAAAGGAATTTTAAACATCATTGACTCTTTTTATTTAGTACAGTCTGGTCCAACATATGAACATGGACATACTTTAGATCTGGTTCTCTCTCGTTTGTCTCGTTTGTCTGTGTTAAACATAGAGATGTGTAAAAGTGGGTTTTCTGACAAATGCCTGTTTATTTGATGTGGTTTTTCCAGCACTGTAGTTATGTCAGAGTCTTAACCCTTTCACTTCTGGTCAGTTCTCTGCTGCCTTCAATCAACTTAAAGGCATTCCTGATGCAGCACCTGTTGATTCAGATGAGCTCAGCTCCAGATTTCACTTCTCCATACTGGACTTACTGGCTCCATTAAAATCCAGACAGCTGAGATTTAAACCCGACAGAGCTCTTGCAAGCAAAGCGGGAGTGAACACATATGGAAAAAGGACAAACTGCAGGTTTATTTGAAAATTTTAAAAGACTGCTGCCATTCATACATTATTATTAAAAGTGCCAAAAGGGAACATCTGACCAAAATCGGAATCACAGATGAGCATAACCCACACTTATTGTTTAAAACACTGACTTTGTTTTAAGGGCCCCTTAGCCAGTCTGTTTGGAAGATTCACTTCAATCATGTAATCATTTTCTGAATTTTGTTATAGATAAGGTTCTCACTACAAGAGCTCTTATTATAGCTCCTGGCTTTGACCTCTTTGATGCTGCCCCCATCCCGACTGTGTTTAATAAATTTGAGCCGGTGACTCTGTCGCTCCTGGAAGCTGTGTTAGGCCATATAAACTTTCGGGCTCCCCATATGATGCTGTGCCTCTTCACTTTTTAAAGAGGTTTTTTCTAGTATAGGACAACAGATTTTAATCATTATTAACAGTAGTTTGTTCTCTGGTGTTGTTCCTGTGTGTTTTAACATGCAGTAGTGCATCCCCTGGTCTTGATCCCATAGTTGGTTAATAGAGGCCCTTTTCCAAGCTGCGTTTTATTAAAAAAATTAAAAAAGAACATATATATATATATATATATACAGGGCTTAGATGAACTGAAACACCTGCCATTTTAGTGTGGGAGGTTTCATGGCTAAATTGGACAAGCTTAGTGGTCAATCTTCATTAATTGCACATTGCACCAGTAAGAGCAGAGTGTGAA
>JAOUQV010188285.1:0-14930 GCA_028565295.1 Aspidoras spilotus
TGCAATAAATATTCACAGCAATGCAAGAAGTGGTACAGCTCAGCGATGTTAAAATGGTACTGCGTGTGGAAGAAATGGAACTAGTCAGCCAGATTTTCACATCTCACACCAAAGTGCTACCCTGTTTCTATACTTCATACAAAAGCACTACTAAGAACTGCCACTATTGGGTCTGTAAGCAATGTCCTTAACCCACTCTATGGCTGTCCCTGCGCTCTGATACCAAGCGCTGATACCAAATTCTTATTCCTATGCCGTGATATACGAAGAAATCAATTCCAATCTTTCAAAAATAAATGCTTATTTTCTGATTTATTCTAAGCTGAACAAGGCACAGGTGAGTGTGATTAAACAAACTTAAAAGTATTCCAATTCGGAAATTAATCTAGGACCTCTGTACTACAGTTAGTGATGCATCCTAATGTTCACTTAATTATTAATTACTGGAAACTTGTGATGAAAATTTTACCGCAATTTCCAAAAGCATTGTCTAGAAAGACAAGTATACACTAATGTCGCACGCTAATGACACACAGTTTTGGCATAAACACCCAGTATTACAAACAAAAGCTATTACATGTTAATGAAAAACACAAACAATAGTACTGTACACACAAATACACTCACACATACATGCAACCTTTATCATTATTTACATCACAAACACAGTAACTGGAAAGCTGGTGTAAAATGTGTTAAGTTGTTAAGATAAAACTGTTACCAGATAATCAAACACACGCGGAGTTAAACAAACAGGTTTAATATTGGAATTTGAAGTGACAGAAATTGGGGTGAGAGAAAGCAAAAACACAGAGAGAGAAGTTGTAAGCTGGAAAGACATGCACAGATCGTAAACATGGGAAATCTGTCCCCAACCAAATTGCTCAGTATGCGACATGAAAGACAGCAGAGTAAGAGCTTAGGAGTTGGGGAAGCATGACAGAAACAGTGTCAGGTGATCAGAGAGTTCACAAATCCCATCTGTTTTCAGGTAACCCAGGATGGGTTCATGGGTTTATATAGTACTACATGGGTGTGGCCATTTTGAATATCCTGGATGGACAACATAACAATGTGGACTGGATTATCAGTGGTCAGACAGCTACAAGGAACACAAGACAGATGTCATTGGATAAATCCGACTAATGACAAACTTGACAGATGACAAACTCATGATGGCGTATCACATAACCCCAGAGAACTGCACGAAAGATCTTATTTTTAAGTAGAAGAGATTGATTATTAATAATTTGGCAAGTATTTATAAAAACCAACCCTTGACAGAACACAAACTTTATCCAGGTATTTTAGGTGTGTATGTGTGTGTCAACATTTTATATCTTTGTGGGGAAATAAAATATACAGACAAAGATATTAATATCTGATATTGTTGAACTTGTGGGGACATTTTGCTGGTCCTCATAAGGAAATGCTTATATAATTTGTATTTATATATGTATGGTATTTTAATAATAATAATAATAATAATTTATACTTTATTTATTTATTAATTTTCTACCGCTTAATCCACATAGGATCATAGGACAGCTAATGCTCATTCAGCAACTTTCGGTGCAAAGGCAGGAACAACCCTAAACAGGGTGCCAATCTATCCTAGGGTGCACACACACTAAGGGCCACTTTAAACACACCATGTCTTGTGCATTTGCATGTCATTGGAAAGCAGAAAGTCACCGGAGCACCCGGATAAAACATGCACAGAGAGAACATGCAAACTCCAAACAGGAAAAATATCCTGAGTCGTCCGAGCTCGGGGATCCTTCTTGCTCTGTGGCGATAGGACTATGTAGGGAAAAACTTCTCTGAATCAATCCCATTCAGGAATGTCCGAAGTAGTTCGATTTGATTACACGGGGAGAAATTTGGGTTCAGGTTCTTCGATCAGTGTCAGCGGGTTACTTGCCTGACATGGAATCAAAATAGTAAACTTTTGGTCCCAGACCCACTGACCATTAACCAAACTAATAAAGTATTAATAAATATACACAAGCAAAAAAGTTGCTTTTCAACTTTATTTGCTTCTTTTATAATTGTGTCGGTGGTACTACTGCTATCTCACAGCAAGAAGGACCAGGGTTCGATCAACTGGTGGGTCGACCTGGGAAATTTCTGTGTGGAGTTTGCATATTTGTGCAGACATTCATCTTAAGTTAATTGTTATCTCTAAAGTGGTCATTAGTGTGTATAAGTGTATGATGGATTGGCATCCTGTGTATGGTTGTGGATTAAGCGAAATGAAATGAATGAATTAATTAATAATTAAATAAATAAATGAATGGATGAATTAATTAATATGATTGTGTCAATGGAACGTCCTCGCACATGCAGCAATACTAGCACATGTTTGATCTGTTTATCCTTCTGTCTTTACTTCTGAGCATGAACTATTTACAAGGAATTATTTTCTGTCTTGTTTTTCATATTCCCATCTGTCTATTCATTCTGTTATTCTTTTGAATTTTATGAAGAAAGAACAGAAGAAAGAGTGAAAGACAGAGCTTCTGCTCCACTTTAGTTTTCATTGTAAGAGGTAAAATGGTGTAGGGATGAGATAAGCGATCATTTAGATGAGTGATAAAGTTCAAGGGTGATGGTGTTTTTTATATAAAGCGATAAATGAAAGCCGTTAAGATTCGTCTCATGCTCTAAAGTGATTTCTCGCCCTAGACGACTTCCCCGCTTTCTTTCTCTCTGGAAGGTCACTTCTAGCAATTGACTCCTATTTGCACACAATTGTGGAACGTCACCTGGCTTTAAAATCTTGCACCAAAAAAATCTATAAGTAATCTGGAGGATGGGAAAATTATTAGTTGGAGCAATTATCATTCGCTGCCCTTGACGTTTGTCGGGAAATTGCAGTGCTGCAAACCGACAGAAATCCGTTTCACCTTTTACTGACGCCACATTTATTTCCTCGTCCGCCATCTTCTTTCAGAGGGGGAACTTTCCTTAAAGAAAGTATAATGTTGCACAAACTGATGCTGATGTCGACGCTTCTTTATTTGCGTGTTACGTCTGTGCTTTTGTGACTGCGGCACAGGGAAAAAATGGCTTTCCATTCTGTGATGAGCTCAAAAGAAGAGCAGTGTGCAGTGATTAAGTGGGTACATATTTTGTCATTTTGTTGTTAGTGTGTAGGAATTGATAGAGGAGCTGGACATCCATATAAGCATGAATGTGAACTGAATTTGTCGGCGTGACAGTGCTATTGGTGGACTCAGGGAGAATGCAAGGATGACATCACAGAAGATTATTTACATTAGTGGAAAAAACATTTATAAATACACAATTATCACAATAATTTTACAATTTCATTAATATATCAGATAAGGAACTTTAAATGTGCTCCATCTTCTGTTGTCCTCTGCAGACTTTCACTCTTTTTCCCGATACAGGCTTTTGATATCACAAATTCCTCCATGACTCATAGAAAAATTCCAAAGGCACTTTGTCTTATATTCGTTGTCTCTTACACATTCCAGCCATTTGTGGTCATTATTCCACCACTTTCTTTATTTTTATAGTCTCACTCTGGGTGCAGGTTTATGACATCCAGGCTGAATGAGAGCTTCAGATTCCTTCTGTATCATACACATCACCCTGTCTCAGTCTAATCTGCAGCATTTCTCTCCCACGGCTAAAAAATACAGAATAAAGTGTATCCTGCATCAAGTTTAAACGGGATACAACATTAAGTTTCCAATAAGGATTGATTCTGTATTTTACAGGATGGTTGGAATGTGGGTTCGAGTAACATGAAACATTATAAAAGCTTTATTTTCTTTAGCTTTCAGTCTCATTGTTTACCTTTTCATACACTCAGATTCATATCACTGTTGTCTTCTTTTCTTTTTTTTTTAAAGATAAGTCTGTGTGAAACACCAGCGAGTGGCAGGTTAACTATATTTACTACCCACAAACCCTACGGGAAATTGCCTCAGTAAAAAGGAAAGGGACGTTTAGGAATTCCAGGCTCTAAATTTCAATCAAGCTCCAGCACTTAGCTTTGTATTTCATTCTCTATTTCCATCTCCCTCCACCAGCAGCTGTTTTTCCGCCCGGCGTGGGATGTCGAGACGTGACATTTTTACGGCATGTATTTTTTTATGGCGTACAGGAGGAAGAAACGCTCCGGTGTATCTCCACGCTCCGGTGTAAGGATTTGGAGAGAATAATGGCTTTTTAATGCGCAAAGCAAATGAGGCCATCTGTCACCGCTAGGAGAGGAATCCTGCCACAACACATTACCTTTAAACAACATGGCTTTACATCAGTGAGACTTTTTATTCCGTCAGACGCCTCACCGTAATAATCAGTGAGGCTAATTACAACTCGGAAACAAAAAACTAGACAAAGATGTTGGGACACAGTTCACTTTACATAAATCCTGTAACTCGTCTTTCTTTAATTCAGAGTAGGTCATAATCGGTCACTCCAGCATCTTCCCTCATGAATGACATGAAAGAATGAAATGAATAAAGAAGAAAAACAACCCACTACTTATAGCAGTGGAAGAAAACATAAAAGAAAGAAAACAGTTGGAGGATATGAAACAAAGATAGAATGACAGAAAAAAGAAACAAGATAGGAAAGAAAGAACAAGAGAAGGAAAGAAGTGGGATTATAGTGAAAAGACAAAGCGAGAGTGTAAGATCATAAATAAAGAAAAAAAATTTGGAAAGTCGAGACAAAAAAGAGGGGGAAGGAAAAGAATGGAAACATAAATAAAAAAATAATAAACAAGAATTAAAGGGTAAAAAAACAAAGAAGAACACGTAAGAATGAGAAAGATAGAAATGGGAATGAAGTGAGGAGAGAAAACAAGTAAACATCAGAGAGCAAGAAAGAAAGAAAGAGCTAAAATACAAAGAAAGGAAGAAGAAGAAAGAAATGAAAGAAAGAAAGCAAGAAAGGAAAATAAAGGAAAAAATAAAGAAAAAATATGTGGAAAAGAAAAGTAGAGAAGATCCTGTTACATCACAGAGACGTTTCTCTGACGGTAATAATCACATAGCCTAATTACATCTCTGAATAAAAACCGACAGGAGAGGGTGACACTCGTTCTATTGTACTTTTTCTTTTTCTCTCTGGTTGGACTGTAAGTAGATGAGAAGATGAATGCAGATACATCTCTCTGAATGGAACATTAAAGACTTTCCCTTTTTTTCTGCAGACTGACAACACTTACATCATTACTCTTTGTGTTTATTAATCACCAATGTGATAAGGAGAAAAAGAAAAGAAAGAAAAAAGTAAAACAGTAAAAAGAAAAACAAATGTAAATGAGAAAAACTGGGTATTACATTTAACGTCAGAGGTATTTAATAGGTTTTTATCTAATTTGCTACTAAACATGAGTAGATACAGAAGTTTCAGTAAGTTCTGTAGTTTCAGTATTTTCAGTAGTTTTAGTAGTTTCTGTCAGCTCTGTACGTTCATTAGTTTCAGTAGCTTCAATCGTTATAGTACATTCTGTATTTTCAGTAAGTTCAGTAATTTCAGCAGTTTTTATAGGTTCTGTAGGTTCAGTAGTTTCAGTAGTTTGTGTAGGTTAAGTAGTTTCAGTTGGTTTTGTAGATTTAGTTGTTTCAGTAGGTTTATTTGTTTTATTATTCTTGGTAGGTACTTTAGGTTTAGTAGTTTCAGTAGGTCGAATTGTTTTAGTAGGTACTGTAGGTTAAACAGTTTCAATAAGTTCTGTAGTTTTCTCTATGTTCAGTATATACTGTAGGTTATGTAGTTTTATTAGGTTCAGTAGGTTCAGCAAGTTCAGTAGTTTCGGTAGGTTCTGTAGTTTCAGTTTTTTTAGTAGTTTTATTTGTTTATTATTGTTGGTAGTTACTTTTGGTTCAGTAGTTTCAGTAGGTTCAATTGTTTCAGTAGGTACTGAAGGTTCAGTAGTTTCACTAGTTTCAGTAGTTACTGTAATTTCAGTAGGTTCTGTAGTTTTAGTAGATTACTGTTTGTTAAGTAATTTCAGTAGGTTACATAGCAATAATAGTTTCAGTAGGTTCAGTCAATTCTGTAGTGTCAGCATTTTCAGTAGGTTCTGTAGTTTCTGTGGGTTCAGTATTTCAGAAGGTTCAGTTGTTTTAGTTGGTTCAGTAGTTTCTATATGTATTGTAGGTTCAGTAGTTTCAGTAGATATTGTAGCTTCATTGTGTTCAGTAGGTTGTTTTGTTTATTGTGTGAGGAGACAGAGAAAGAACAGGAGAGTCAAGAGTTTGAGGGTAGCAACCTTAAATGTAGGGACGATGACAGCAAATGGTAGAGAACTGGCTGATATGATGGAGAGAAGAAAGGTAGATATTTTGTGTGTGCAGGAGACAAATTGGATGGGGAGTAAGGCTCGAAGCAATGGTGCAGGTTTTAAACTGTTTTATTATGGTGTGGATAGGAAGAGAAATAGAGTCGGGGTGGTTCTGAAGGAGGAATATGCAAAGAGTATTGTTGAGGTGAAAAGGGTGTCAGATAAGGTGATGAGTTTGAAGTTAGAAATTGACGGTTTAATGGTGAATGTTGTCAGTGGCTATGCATCACAAGTTGGATGTGAGTTGGAGAAGAAAGAGAGATTCTGGTGGGAGCTAGATGAAGTGGTAGAGAGCATTCCTAAAGAGGAAAGAGTGGTAATTGGTGCAGATTTCAATGGGCATGTTAGTGAAGGAAACAAATAAGATGCGGAGGTGACGGGGAAGTTTGGTGTTAAGGATAGGAACCTAGAAGGACAGATGTTGGTGGATTTGGCAAAGAGGACGGAAATGGCTGTGGTAAACACATATTTTCAAAAGAAAGAGTAGCACAGGGTGACCTACAAGAGTGGAGGCAGGAGCATACAGGTAGACTACATACAGTGTAGACAAGGTCACTTAAAAGAGATTGGAGACTGTAAGCTAGTGGCAGGGGGGAGTGTAGCTAGACAACATCGGATGGTGGTTTGCAGTATGACTCTGGTGGTTAGGAAGAGGGCCAATGTAGAAAGGAGTACCAAATAATAGAAGTTATGAAAGGAGGAATGCTGTGATGAGTTTGGAAATGAGTTGAAAAAGGCTTTGGTGGTAGCAAAGAGCTTACAGATGACTGGGTAGCAACAGCAACTGTAATTAGACAGACAGGCAGAAAGTTACTTGGTGTGTCATCTGGACAGGTGAAGGGCAGCAAGGAAACTTGGTGTTGGAACAAGGAAGTGCAGGAGATTATTCAGAGGAAGAGGTTGGCAAAGAAGAAATGGCACAGGGAGAGGACTGAAAAGGGGGAAGCAGGAGTATAAAGACATGAAGAGTAGGACAAAGAGGAAGGTAGCAAAGGCCAAGCAGAAGGCCTATGATGAGTTGTACAAGAGGTTAGACTGTAAGAAAGGAGAGAAGGAGTTGTATCATCTTGCGAGGCAAAGAGATAGAGCAGAAAATGATGTGCAACATTTCGGAGTGATCAAGGATAGAAATGAAAATGTACTGACAGGTGAGGAGAGGGTAAGAGAAAGATGGAGGAGCTGATAATTGAACAGAATCACAGGGAAAGAAGATGAAAAAGGGAAAAGCAGACAGACATGATGATTAGGTATGGAAATGAAGCAGGGGGGATGGGAGTGTTGTTTTTGACTAGACTATTCAATGAGACTTTTGAGAGTGAAATGATGCCTGAGGAATGGAGGGAAAGTTTACTTGTACCAATTTATAAGAACAGGGGTGATATACAGAGCTGTAAAAATTACAGGGAGACAAAATTAATGAGCCAAACAATAAAGATTTGGGAAAGAGTTGTGAAAGATAGCACCACAGAAGTGATTTTTGCTTTACGAATGCTGATGAAGAAGTATAGAGAAGGTCAGAAAGAGCTACACTGTGTCTTTGTGGATTTTGTGAAAGCTTATGATAGGGTGCCGAGGGTGGAACTGTGCTGGTGTAGGAGGAAGTCGGGAGTAGCTGAAAGGTATGTTAGATTGGTGCAGGACATGTATGAGAACAGCAGATGACATCACAGTCTGTAGTGAGGGCAGGAAACAGCTAGAGGAGAACTTGGAGAAGTGGAGATATGCTCTGGAAAGAAGGGGAATGAAAGTCAACACTTGTAAGACAGAATACATGTGTGTGAATGAGAGGGAGGAAGGTAGATATGTCAGACTACAGGGAGAAGTGGTCACAAAGGTGCACATATTAATCTGTCACATATTAAACCAGTCACATGATTTTTTTTCAATGGCATGAGGAATAGAATAAAAAAGAAATAGAATAAAAAAAGAAGTAACCATAAAAGAGAACTAAAATAAAGAATGAAAGAAATAAACAATTGATTCACTGAGAAGAGAAAAGATGGATTCCAAATTTAATGAAAGGAAAGAATGCAGAATCTTCATTTTGCTTAAATTTCATATAATTTGTTGTATGCATAAAAGTTGACATCATTTAGTAGTGACCCCTGAACTTTGACCCAGAGTAAATTATTGGATGAACAACGTGCGGCAGAAGAAGTGTGTATGTGTATGGAGAACAAATCTGCTGAGACGGCTGAAGCTTGTGGCGACATTGATTAAGTCATATTTCTATCCGCTGCAGTGAAATATATCTACACATTCCATCTGAGCTACTGGACATAAAAAATAAAAACATGGCGGCTTGTTTTCTCGTAGAACATACCATTCAAGAGGTTCAGGTATTGTTCTTAATCAGGTCAGTGTTTGAATGATGCTCTGAAATTACTACACTATATGATTCAATAGGTTTGGATGCCAGGTGAAACAAGAAAGAATAAAGAGAAAGTGTGTGTAAAGCAGATTGAAGTGACTGGGTGGGATTTTATAGCAGTCGCACTTGCACAGTGAGAAAGGTGTTGAGAAAGTGCTAAATCTCCAGTGCTGCCATTTCCTGCTGTGATCCTGAGAAACCCAATATATCTATGTGTTATTGAACTCGCTGTGTTTCAATGTTTTTGTATCAACAATTTTTTCATTTGCACTGGGAAAGTATGAGGGTACATTCTAATAATGCCATCTTGCAGCAATTACAAGGTACAGAAAGAGATTTGGGTCAACAAATTGGATAAACAAATTGGAATTTTAGTTATTATATTAAAAGTAACTTGCATTTATCTCATTTATACTGCTGAGCAGTTGAGGGTTCTTCTGAGGGGTCTTCCGGAAGTAACAACTTGCCAGTGGGATTTAAACCCGACCTAGTACTAAGTATTTCAAATCTTTACCACTGTGTTAGTACTGCCCCACATTGTCACATGTGCATTGTGTAGCATGTCAGTATGTCTTTTCTATCTTAACAACATGAAAAATACTTCTTGCACAGCTCAAAACTCAAAACTAATGTACTAATGCTCTTAATTAAACATGGGTGTGTTTTTGCTGTAACGTGCAATTAACCAGTCAGTGGTCCAATAGCTTAACCACTGAGCTTCTACTGCCCCAACAGTAGTCAACTGATAACTATTACCATTAGCCAAACCATACAGTGTTTTGATTGAGCTTGGTGTAGAAAACAATCTGGCAAATTCCTTAAATTTTGCATACATGAACGACGTCTACAAGCTACTTTTGTTTCCATGCACCACCCAGATCCTTTCTGCGTGGTCTATTGAAACACTCCTGGTTATAATGTTAAACTACTGACTAAAAGCGTTAAAATTGCACCAGTGCAAGTGCCCATGATTCATTAATGCATCAACATCTAACTCTTTTCTCATCTCCCTGTGTTTCTTTCTATTTGTTTCTATCTCATATAGGTGTTGTTTATGACTGTTGATAGATTGATGGAGTGATCTCAATCTGCTGCTGTTAAATGTAAATGCTCGATCAAAATCATTCTCCGGGATCAAAATGTTTTTTCCCCATTTTTGCTATAGAAATTATAGCCATGTCCCTAGGGAGTTCATCTCAGCTATTACATTTAACATTTAAAGTTTGTATTCTCGGATTTGTTCTTATCTTTCTTTCTCAATAACACATATGCATTTCCTCATCTTTTTTATATTATATATATATACACTATATATACACTATATTTCCAAAAGTATTCTTTCACCTGCCGTGTCTCTGATATGAGCTAATCCATAGGTTTCAATAAGCCGTCGGTGCACCCTTTGCAGCTAGAACAGCTTCAAGTCTTCTGGGAAGGCTGTCCACAAGGTTTAGGGTTGTGTTTATGGGACATTTTGCCATAGTAAGTCAATCTGAAGTCACATGATTGGGTAAAAAAATAGCAGTGTAGAGAGGCAGAGTCTCTCAGTAACAGAGGTTCACCAATCTGCACAAAGCAATGTTCAGTGAAAATATATTTAAAAATGTAAGCAAAAGATTTACAGAATCTCATGGGCCAGAATGACCAGAATGTGTAAATTAGCTTAGAACAATCTTGCCGAGTCCATTCCCACCTAAGTTCCTGTGTTACCGGAAAAGACTCCATATCCACCAGACCAGGATAAAGATCTTACTCAAAAAACAATGTCAAATCATTTACCTTCTATAGAAAACTTCATCTCCATGTGTCTTCCTATATCATCTCTGCTGCTCTTAACAAATCAGAAAAAAGCAACATTAAAGCATTACCCAAAGCAATTTGCCCTGGAACTTATCATTTTGATGGCAGCTCTATACTTACCAATGTGAGTTATGTGCATAAATATTTGTGAGTCTTCTTTTCTTCCGCTTTTTTTCACATTCTAAACGAGCTGTTGGTGCTCGCTTTCTGACCTGACCACCCACACACACCTTTGAAACACACATATATCATGGTGAATGCGGGCAGTGTTTGCAGGAAAATGAGGTGACATGAAAGATTGCACAAAGGTATTGTTTTTCAATCTGTGGTTTTCAAAGGGGCTGGCACAATGGTACATTGGTTCGCGCTGTCGCCTCACATCAAGAAGGACCCGGTTTCAATCCCAGGAAAGAAAACTCTGTGTGGAGCTTGCATATCCTCCCCATGTTCGTGCAGGTTTTCTCTGGGTGCTCCAGTTTCCTCCTGCATTTCAAAGACATGAGAGTTAGGTTAATTGGAGTCTCTAAAGTCAACCTTAGTTTGTAAATGTTTGTGTGCCATATAAAGGATTGGCACCCTGTCTACGCTAGTTCCTGCCCTTGAGCCAGTTGGGTTCTGGCTGGCCCACGACTCCTTGTCAATTAAGTAGACAATGAATGAACGTTTTTTTAATGGCATATAAAAATTGAGACTTTTTGGCAAGTCATCCCAAGCCCACTGCACCATCTCAGCCAGGTTCTCCTGGCTAATTCAACGCTCACCTATTTGATTATATGACTTTTTATATGATTTTACCATCTACAGTCCATAATAGAATCTCTGGAATCTATGTGCACAAGGGACAAGGTCAATGATTAGTACTGAATGGTGGTCAACTTTGGGCCCTCAGGTGGCACTATGTTAAAACCAGATATAATTGGAAGAATAGGTAAATCACTGCATGAGGACAGGAACACTTTAGGAAATCAGCATACAATCCATAAGGCTTAAAGAAGAAACCATATGTCAGCATGATCCAGAAATACAGCAGAAAAAAGGTTGCACAAAGCTACTATTTTACACTTTATGGCTTTCAGTGCCGTTTGTACATGGGGACTTTGTACATGGGACCACCGCCAAATGTAGCAGCTCTGCCATTTTGCCTCACTAGTTCTAACATCCTATTCCCAGAGATTTTTTTGCCACTATGCCAGCAAACACTGTCTGCATTTAACCCATCCATGCAGTAAAACACACCAACACTCTAATTAATTAGGTATACCTGTTCAACTGGCCTCACAGCAAGAGGACCCAGATTCGATTCCCATTTGGGGCGACCCGTTTGGGGCGACTCATGACTCAAAGTGTGACTTTATATTTTCTGACTCATGACTCAGAGCAGTGACTTTCCTGACTTAGGACATTTAAAGACTCATGATTCAGAGTACTGAATCTACAATATATGTCCTGACTCATCATTCAGAGCAGTGACTCTATATATTCTGACTTGTGACTTAGCGCAATGACTTTAGATTTCCTGACTCATGACTCAGAGCACTGACTTTATATTTCCTGACTTATGACTCAGAGCAATGCCTTTAGATTTTCTGATTCATCACTCAGAGCAGTCCTAATATATTTTCTGACTCATGACACAGGGCACTGACTGTATATTTCCTGACTCATGACCCAGGGCATGACTTTATATTTCCTGACTCATGATTTAGAGCAGTGACTCTACATTTAAAGTCTCATGACTCAGAGCAGTGACTTTATATTTTCTGACTCATGACTCAGTGCACTGACTTTGTAAATGTCCTGACTCATCACACAGAGCAGTGACTTTATATTTCCTGACTCATGACTTAGAGTGTGATTTTATATTCCCTGACTCATGAATCAGAGCAGTGACTTTATATTTCCTGACTCATGACTTAGAGTGTGATTTTATATTCCCTGACTCATGAATCAGAGCAGTGACTTTATATTTTTTCTGACTTAGGACTCAGTACAGTGACTCTATATTTAAAGACTCATGTTTCAGACCACTGACTCTATATGTCCTGACCCTTCACTCAGAGCTCTGACTCTATATTTCCTTAATTGTGACTCAGATCATTGACTTGTTATTTTTCTGAAACTTGACAAAGAGCACTGACTCAATATTGTTCTAATCTATATTTGCTGAATCATGAATAACATTACGGTACACGATAACATCTTATTTCTGACATTATTTGCTGCCTCATGACTCAATACACTGACTGCAGTATCCTGATTCTTTGCTGACTTTTGTTTTAAAACTTCAGACACCTCTCTCTCACTCTCTCTCTCTCTCTGCTCTGTGTGATCTCAAACTCATCTCATACTTCACACACACTTATCTCCAAAGTGATATTTATAATTGAATCCACTATGAACCCCTGTGTGAGAGGAGGAGAGTTTTCCCGCAGCTCTGCTGTCAGCTCTCATTTAGTTTCAATCGGCTGGGTTTGAGATTCTGTTCATCCGTCAGGGCTCTCACTGAGCAGCATGGAGTCTGTTCCAGAATGTCTGTATTCGCCTGGATCACAAGATTCAACCTGTAGGAGGTAAATATTTACCGAGGTGTTACCTCAGTGCAAGATCAGAGACAGTTCATATATTAGAATCAGAGGTGAGACGTCCTGCCTATGATTAACACTTCCTGTTCCACTCTTTCACTGCTTTAGTTTGATCTGGATTCTAATAACCCCGAATTGCTCACTAGTTGTTTTTGGTCAGTAATAGCCTTAAGGTGATTTTGTACTAATATGTGCTAGATTATAATGTGAGGGACTCGCTGTGGCGACCCCTGGTAGCAGGGAATAAGCCGAAGAAGAAGAAGAGGTCCCTTATTCAAATAGTGATCAAAGGTAAATCTAACACTGATGTGCCATTGTGCAAAGCACATAACCTGACAAGTACTCCCTGTGTGCCTCAGTAAGGGTCTGCCCACTGCTCTGAGTATTTTGTAAAAATATTTTAGGCAGCTAAGCAGTTTGGGCCAACAGGTCAAGATTTAATCCTTGATGTAAGAAGAATAAATTCATGACTGAAATTCCATTGAGCCCCTAATGGTGGCTCCCTGTGTAAGGGCTGCCCACTACTGTGAGCATATTTGTGTGTTTGTAGGCATTAAAATAGGTTATATTCAGAGAAGAAAGTAAGCAGGCTTGCAGTTCCAAAGCTTTATAGTCATTAAAATGGCAGCCGGAATAATCTAAAAACTACAGTCCTACACTCCCGCCTAGAAAGTGTGTAACATAACAAAGGTGTATATTATCACACCTCCTGGTTACTCATTACTTTACAGTAACAACATTAGAAGTGCACATGATGTAGTGTAGCTCTGCTAGTGGTGTGTGTGTTTGTGTGTGGGTGTGGTGTGTTTATCTGTTTCACCCTCCCCAGATTGCTCCTAACTGCCTCCTCAGTCTGGATCCCAGCCATCATTTTACATAAGCTGTGTATGTATAATGAAAAGCTTGGTTCTTCCAAAATATTTAAAAATGTCCTCCAATAAGTGAGTGTCAAGTGTGTGTGTGTGTGTGTGTGGGAAGTTAAGTCTGAGTTACTGGGAAGTTACTGCTGAAATTTAGATAGGAAATTACTTCTAATAGAGCTGTTCAACATGTTAAGGTACTCGAGTAGTAATACTAACCCTTACCTTGTCTTCTACACACACTACTACTGAAATAGTACTGATAATGACCTCATCTCCTACACACACTACTACTGAGAGTGTACTGATCCTGTCATATTGTTATTGTACCCTGTCTTGAGAGTGTCTAAAAGTTTAGAAAATCGGATGCAGTGTTGCATAAGGTATGAAGTATAAGTTGGGACGAAGTACAAATAAAAATGGAATGCAATGATGTGGCAGTTTCGACACATCTCCAAAAAGTTGGGACAAGGCCATGTTTACCACTGTGGGACATCCACTTTTCTCTTTACAGCAGTCTGTAAAGGTCTAGGGACTGAGGAGACAAGTTGCTGAAGCTGAGGGATAGGAATATTAAACTATTCTTGTCTAATGTAGGAATCTAGTTGCTCAACTGTCTTGGGTATTTTTTTGTCATATCTTCCATTTTATGATGCACCAAATGTTTTCTATAGGTAAATGTTTGGTTCCCTGACCCTTGTTTTATGCAGCCATGATGCTCTTTTTATAACCAGTTATGTTAATGACCTATTGCCAATTGACCTAGAGAGTTGCAATTGTATGTACCTGCAGCCTCTTGTTTCCCAGTCCCAACTTTTTGAATCTGTTGCTGTCACAAAATTTCAAATGAGCCAATATTTGGCATGAAATTTCAAAATGTCTCACTTTCAACATGTTATGTGTTGTCTGTGTTCTATTGTAAATACAATATTAGTTTTTGATATTTGTAAATTATTGCATTCTGTTTTTATTTACATCTGGCTTTT